>OMKP01033504.1:0-15830 GCA_900302375.1 Bathygadus melanobranchus
CTGACTGTGTGTGTCTGACTGTGTGTCTGACTGTGTGTGTGTCTGACTGTGTGTGTCTGACTGTGTGTGTCTGTGTGTGCCTGACTGTGTGTGTCTGACTGTGTGTGCCTGACTGTGTGTGTCTGACTGTGTGTGTCTGACTGTGTGTGTCTGACTGTGTGTGCCTGACTGTGTGTGTCTGACTGTGTGTGCCTGACTGTGTGTGTCTGACTGTGTGTGTCTGACTGTGTGTCTGACTGTGTGTGTCTGTGTGTGTCTGATTGTGTGCCTGACTGTGTGTGCCTGACTGTGTGTCTGACTGTGTGTGTCTGACTGTGTGTCTGACTGTGTGTGTGTGTGTGATACACCTATATGACAGTGACATTATAGATAAGTAAGGGACTAGGATGTTTTATTTTCCCCAGCGCTGCAGATTGAAATCCAGACTCCATTAAATGTGTTTTTGTTTTGTCTCAAGTACGGCTTCAGTCTTCTACGTGTGAGCTTGACTCTCGTGTAGAAGAAGCATTCATCTCGTAGAAAAAAGTAATACGATGAATGGAAAAAGCCCTCGGTCAAACCGACCAATCACACGCACACATTCCATCCATATCCTCACACCAAATCACTCACCTCACCTCACCCATTCTCTCCCCCGCCTCCCCTTTCTTGTTGTTCAACGCTCAGCGAAGGAAGCCAGGAATGAGGGCCATGTCAGCGATAATAAACACGAGGCAGAACACGTGTTGCTGCCGGTGGACTGAAGTGAAGGGGAGGTCGTCGCTCGTTTCCTGCCTCTTCTGTCCGATCATTAGGGCCGATAAAGCTAGCTCACACCTCTGTGGGCGATCGCGCTGCGTTTCCCATGAGCGACTTTTAATCTCGGCTGATTCGGCGGTGTGCTGATTATCTCAGCCCACGTCCTCGGTTCCCTTCTGTGGGACAACGTCAATTCCTTATTGTTCTATTTTTAAAGATAAAACCGTGGCTAAACTCACCTATAGTAATACACAGGTTCACCACACCATTATTCAGAATGGTTTTCTTTCTTAGATAACCTTTTTTGAAGGTGATTTAAGTATTTCAGCCACATTCAAACAATGATACGATACCGAACACCAAGCGAGGAACTGGATTTGCTTTGGAACGCTCCCTTTTAGAGCATATCGGTCTAACACTAAAATAAGCGTCCGGTTTGACACAGTTTCGACGTTCCACTTACAACAAGGTGATGATGTGCGCGACATAACAGACGTTGTTACATGACTCCCCGTGCTGTCCTCCTCACACGTAACACACTGTCATCTCCTTCGTTAGGGGCTAAAGGGAGACCATGGACACAAAGGAGACGAGGGCCTCAGAGGGGCCCCTGGAGATCCAGCTAAGGGTGTAAGGACTGCAGCAGCAACTGATTATTATCATTAATATTATTTCCCCCAGTTCAAATAAATGACATGACGTATCAGTCAGTCAGCTTGGGTGGAGGTGGTTATGACACACAGTTATTAGTCTCTCTTTCTCACAACAGATAATTGGTCCGACGGGGAAGAAGGGAGCCAGGGTAAGTCATCAGGGGGCCCGGCCCTCTGTAAAAGAACATAGAACCGCACCGCACGCCCATGCTATGTATCCCAACAGTTGGTGTTCATCTTGGATCTGATCAGTTTCAAGACAGAGTGGGGCTGCCAAGTTTCTCAATTTATTGATTGGAGACTTCCTGTGCACATGAACATCAAACGCTTAAAGCAAGCCGTGTCAGACCAGAAGATGTATTCTGAAAATACACGCGATAATAACTAATTCCATCAGTCTACGGGGTGATTAACAGTTGTGAAAACAATTCCTACACCAACCTTCCCCTCCAAGTGTTGACAAGCGTCCGGGCTGGTTATGCTTATGTTGGCCCGTACGCAGACGATGTTGTGATTTTTTTGGACTGTGTGTGTGTGTGTCATCCGTCTCTCAGGGTGACGTTGGTCCAGTCGGCCCCGTCGGACAGCAAGGCGTCAAAGGTGTGCAAGGGATCAAGGGAGAAAAGGTTTGAATGAATACGAAAATCCAACACAACCCGCACCCCACCACCTCCACAGTGTCGTCACCCCAGGGGCCTCGCTGTGTAATTCAGATTTCTTGTTAAAGACGTTGTGTGTATCGTTGATGATGATGTTTTGCAGGGCAGTCCCGGGTTTGGTGTCCCAGGACTGCAGGGACCCAAAGGAGAGAACGGTGAAAGAGTGAGTCACCTCCTGAACAATCTGTTTTGTGGCCTGTGTGTGTGTGTGTGTTTGCTTGCATAATCCTGAAGCAAACAAATCCTAATTTGTGAACATATTTTCTTCTCCTCAGGGAAATGTTGGTTTATCTGGGAAGCCGGGATCAAAGGTACAAAAATAATCCATAATGATGAAAGAAAATTTGTGCGCAAAAAGACTGACCGTTTTCCTTCCAGGGTCAAGATGGATCCATGGGACAAAATGGAGGTGTTGGACTCCCTGGAAATCCTGGAGCTCCGGGATTAAGAGGTAAAGATGTAAGTAAATCCTGTGTGGTTGTTGATAAGATATGAGACCCATCCAAATGCCTAAATGATTCTACCCTATTGGATATTCACCATTATTAGATATCTTTACAATATAAAGCCTGTCTCCAAGTCTGGTTTTAGTAGCAGTAGTTACCCTACTTCATGACATGATGTTCTCTGCCATTAATGGCGTGTAATCCACCATTTTGAAAACCTGAATGGTCCTTTCGTCCGATGTCCATTCTGAATCTTCCAGAAATGTTTTGGCGCGTTTGGAGAGAGTTCACCCCATTCGCTAGTTTCACTCTGTTGTATTGTAATAGGGAAATAATAACAATAACCACAGCAGTTAATATTATCGCAAAGATAAATGACGTATTTCAAGTTAATAGTTTGCTTTATTTTAAACTCTAGAAGGACACAGACTAAAAACAAACAAGGCTGGCTTCCAAATGAAAATTGAACAGAAAATTAGCACTGCTGGGCTGAAGGAATGGAATCCATCGATTGTTCACTCAGCGGCCGGTGTGTTCACTTGCGTTAATTGACAAAGTATATGATGGTTTGTACTCTCGTGCGTGTACATAGGGTTTAACGGGAGCTAAAGGAGAACACGGAGCCCGGGTAAGCATGTTTGTATGACTTAGGGCCTGTGTCCACATGGCTTTTCTTTTTCTGGCAGAAATGTGCTGGTGTGGCGCTACTGCCTTTACTGTTGACTGTTTCTATGACAACTAGCCCGGTAGCTCCTTAGCTCCTAACTTAACATCGTAGCGATATTGTGTTATTACATGTCCATGAGGGTCTCTTTCTTGAAGGGTGAACCGGGGCCAGGAGGAGAGCCCGGTGAAAGAGGAATTCGGGTGAGTTTGTTGTTCTAATTTATCCTCGGCACAACAACGTAGGTTTGGATGTTTTGACACTTTTTGGTCATTCATTTGAAACAAAAAGTGTGTGTGAGAGAGAGAGAGAGTTTGTTTTATGAACTATGTCTTCCAGGGGCCACTGGGCTTGCCAGGACGCCCAGGGGATCCCGGGGACAAAGGAGACACCGGGAAGAACGGCCTGCCGGTGAGGAACACCAAACACCTGCTGCCGTCACAGTGATGCCAATGTCACCACAATTAAAACGAGAGACGAGGGAGACTGCATCGCCGTGGCGTTACTGAGCGGAATATTAATTCATTGGTCTGTGTGTTCATTCATGAGGCCAGGTAGAGTGTGAGAAAACCCTTATCTTTTGTCTTTCAGGGAGCAGATGGCAGGAAGGGGGACAAAGGAGAAGCTGTACGTTTGTGTTGGACATCGTCTCCCTCTCTTATTGTGACGTTATCTCGTTGACTTCCTGCCTCGTTGAACATTATCTCGTTGACTTCCTGCCTCATTGTGGTCTTCTGGTTCGGCTGTTTTTTCGTCCGATGTTTTGCTCCGATATTTGAGTAATTAAAGTTAACCCCTTTGTGTGTGTCGTGAATGCATTGGTGATGTATCTGATTGGAGTGTTTACAAGTCAGAGTCAGTGGTTTCAGCTCTGCTGTCGGCATTTATTTATTTGTTTGTTTTTTAAATGTTACCTTTTCTTATTCCTTCGGCTGCCATTCCGCAGGGAAAACCAGGACCTCCAGGAACAGCACAAGTAAATGTATTTATTACCATTTGAGACGTTCCATCTTTTCACACATCGCTAAGAAACTCAAGAACTCCATCTCCCATGAGGCCTTTCAACACTTAATTTGTGCATTTGATTTCTTTGATTTCCCTCCAGCAGCTTACGTCGGATAACAACATACTGACGCGGGTTATTAAGGTAACTAAACCAACCAGACATTTGGTCTGGTCATCCTTGATACTGGTCAACAGTATTACAGTAGGACTCTTCTGTTCTGGTTCAGGGTGAGCCGGGAGAGCCGGGTGACCGCGGGCAGACGGGGGAGACGGGAACGCCTGGCCCGAGGGTAAGGGGTTTCGTTCTCTAGTCAAACATTGAATTGATCCACTTCCTTCCTTCCTACTTCTCTTTGGGGTCTATAAAATGGGGTTCCCTATATAGTGCACAACTGAGACTTATTTCTGCGCTGTATCCCATGATGCATAGCGGTTTTCATTGTCATTGCATTCATCCAATAGAGAGGGTACTGCTTCTCTATGCAAATGACCTGTCGCAGGGTGACGTCTTGCACATGTTTGCTTGTTCATGCGACCAATACACGGCAATAGATTTCTCAGTGCATAATTAGTGTCCCTGCCTCATTATACTTGTTCCCTGAATAGTGTACTATATAGTGTTTAGGGATTAGGGAATGAGGGATCAAGTGAACCCATTTCAACCAGTGTGGGAGGTCATTCTGCTTCATCCGTTATGATGTCATCAACAATGGTGATCTCTCCGCAGGGTCCAGAGGGGAAGCCTGGTCCTCCTGGTACTCCTGGTCCTCCTGGTCCATCGCTGGTCAGTTCTGACTGATTACTCACTCACTTACTTATATAGTGTTGCTAGGGTGACAGAAATGTGGGCGTCGTCTTAACACTTTCTGACACATTAGATGTTAGTTTATTAATATTAGACTTTATTGATGAAGATCATTGATTGATTCCATGTTGTTTGTCAGGGTGTGAGTGGGCCGCACCTGGAGGCCCTTCCAGGAACCCCAGGAGCCAAGGTGTGACAGACACCCTTCATCAAGGGCCCCGATGAATTCATGAAATGTTACCGTTATTTCCCCCAGTTCAAATTACGATTACGTTGAAGGATTTATTTTAGCTTTCTAAAAATATAAAAGGACACTGAAAGTATTGTTTATTTTTAAGTAGTTTTTGTGTTTTTTGTCCGGTGATTTGGCCAAAACAAATCCTGAAATATTGAGCGAGTTGTCTTCAGCTGGTTGCCATGACACCGGCTGCATCCTGCTCTAGACTGGAGTGACTGAAGTGACGTGAGGTGTCAACACTATTTGAACACGGGGCGGTTGTTTTAAGGCAGTACACGTCTGGCCAAAACCTTCAACTCTCTGACGTTGTGCTGTTGTGTCCACGTAGGCTGCCTGGTTAGAGACAGCCAGCTAAGTTATTCATGAAGTTATTCAGCACACTCCACAATATGATTTGACCAATAACTAACGTTGAAACAACTTTACTACTGCAGGGTGAACAGGGGAAAAGGGGAGAGACAGGGGTGGTGAGTATTCTAATGATAAGAAGTACTACTTCGACTGCTACTAATTGATATAATATGAATACTTATGTTTGAATACTTTGGTTTAAATGTCACTGACCTCAAAATAACAAATACATAGTTTAAGAAATGTCTTTTGAGCTGTGTGTGTGTGTGTGTGTTTTTCACAGAAAGGAGATCAAGGCCGTGTTGGCATCGCTGGTATACCTGGACTACCTGGTATACCAGTGAGTGTGATGCTTCAGTACATTCTACATTCTCAATTCTTCATTGTGAACTAAACTCTAAACTCTAAATTAGTAATTCTGAATTCTGAATTTAAAATTCTGAATTCTAAAATATCAAATATAAATTCAAAATTCTGAATGATACATTCAAAAGTATACATTCACTATTTTTAATGATTCATTCTAAATTCTAAATCAACTAGTTAGTTTAGTTTAGTTTCTTTTTTAAGTGAGGATGGAATATGTCCATGTCAAACAGAGCACCTGTGTTTCATCAGCTCAGCAGCGGTCTCTCTGTCACCAGTTTACAATATTTCACGTTATTTCTCATTATAAGACAAGAGAGACTTTATCTGTCCAGCGTTCAGTCATGTTCTCCTTTATTGTCCGCAGGGGAAGGCCGGCGTTGATGGGAAACGAGGCGTGTCAGGGAAAGATGTGAGCACACAGTTCTGTTCTGTTATGAAGTATAACGTCATGTAACTGGACTTGTATGTTCACTGGGGAAATTATGACTTTCCACAGTCAATGTCCCGTAAGCAGCAATGAATGTCAATATTTTTTCAAATACAGTATTTTGGGAGGACAATATGAAGTGAAACGCTTCAGTTATGTTTTCTGGATTATGTGTTTTTTGCGCAGGGGGAAAGAGGATCAAAAGGAGAGCTTGGCGACAAGGTGATATTTCTAAATGAATAAGTGAACAAAACAAACCCGTCCAGGTTCTGATCCAGGTTCTGATCCAGGTTCTGATCCAGGTTCACTGTGTGCACCAATTTACCAATGTTCTCCGCCTCTACAGGGGACGAAGGGAGAGGCTGGTGTGAACGTAAGCCGTGGAACCATTTTGTCGTTCAGTCGTGGAACCAGCTTGGAAAGAGAACCATGACGTGTTGTTCCTTCCCCCCAGGGTCAAGACGGCAGTAAAGGGGAACCGGGTTCTCCGGGATTACCTGGAACACAAGTCCTGGTCACTCCGGAGGTAACGTCGACTACCCGCTGATTCTAAACTTTAAAGACACAGTGGAAATGAACCTTTCATTGAAATATTAAAGTGTTACACTGTCAAACTGTTTAGGAGTTCATTTACACCACACTTAACTTTTACCAACACTTGGAACATCAATCTAACATCAATCTATAACTTATAACTACTATATCTCTGCAGGGTACCCACAGAGATTTTAAAAGTATTAAAAAGTCACTCCAAGGCATTAAAAGGCATTCAAAAGTCTTGAGTACCATTTGCATAGATCATAGGAAAATAATAAAAAGAGGAAAAATAATAAAACTCAAACCAATACATGACAAACTTTGATGTATTTCATGTGAAATGGATATTTATAAAAGCACTATATAAATAATCCATTTACCATTGATTGCCTCCAGAGGAATACTGTGCTGATGACAGCTCTGGCTCCATGACTACTCCTGGCAGGACTCTGTAGTCATGACTACTCCTGGCAGGACTCTGTAGTCATGCACGGCCTGTCAGCTGACAGCCAAGCGATCCAATCTATCAAACGTACACTGATAGGCGGCCCGTTTAACACCTCCCATCTCACACACACTCTCTCTGAGAGGGATTTCACCCACCACCACCACCACCCCGGCCTCCACCAGCCTCGTCTAGCGCCCCCTGTTGTCAAATGTTGCCATGTTGTATCTGACATGTGTACGTCATGATTTAAATCCTACAGCGGGGAGTGGAACCACCAAACCACCAAACTAAAGTGTATTACCTATGACTTCTGACAGGTATCAATAAATGTTAGTAATCAATGTTACAATGATTTGATGTGACATGTCGACAGGGTGCCACCGTTGAAGAGATCCGACAGGCGTTCCCGATGCCAATGGGTCCCCCTGGAGCGACTGTAGGTTGAGTTAACACACCGTAGGCCTACTGCACGTCTACCTGCCTACACCGTGTGTCAACACAGACCCCGTTATCTTATCCACCTGGCGGCCATCTTGGTTCCGCCACTCAGCTAGTGTTTACAACCAAAATGGCCGCCCATTGAGAACAACAACATGTGTTGTATGTTGTATGCTGCTTCTTGGCCAGGTCCCTCTTGAAAAAGAGGTTTTAAAACTCAATTAGACTTAAGCTGGTCAAATAAAGGTTAAAGGTTAATGTCAATAAAGATGGCCGTTAGGTGAATAAGGGCCATTATCTTAGCTATGGCGTGTGAAACATGTATGCATCCTGTTTGATTCCGTACATTGAATGACATCTGGTGACACACTCTGCACATCCATGTTGGGAGTCAGCAAGCATGTGCTGTTTGACTTCATGTCATGCATTCTCTAATGCATGCTTCTCTGCCTGTGTGTGTGTGTGTGTGTGTGTGTGTGTGTGTGTGTGTGTGTGTGTGTGTGTGTGTGTGTCTAGGGTGCACCAGGAATGAAGGTAATAACAATCAGTCAAATGATGAACAACATCAATGCATGAATACATTATTGACAAGTGGTTTATCTTCACACAGGGAGAAACGGGGGAGCGAGGTTTGAAAGGAGACAGGGTGAATATGTTTACATTACCTTAATGCTTGTATTCCTGTTACCAAGCAAATGACAAATTAAAATAATCTCTCTCTCTCTCTCTCCCTCTCTCTCCCTCTCTCCCCCCCCTCTCCATACACACCATATTGTTGTGTGCTTGTAGGGCGATGTTGGTGCCCCAGGCAAGGACATTCAGATGAAGGTGATGTGTGGTGTTTATTACAATATGCATTCATTAGACATTGGTATTAGTTGTGACTCAAGTGAATTGATCAGGGTCATTGTCCTCTTCCTCAGGACATTGAAGCCATGTTTGAAGCCTATGGAATCAGGGTGAGGACGTCACACTGTACAACAGACTGCTGACGTTAACTACTGACCATGCTAACTTCTCTTCATTGTAACCTCATTTCTGCACTCATCATATTTACTTATTGGACAACGAATGCTAAACATTTTGATTTTCCTGCCTCCAATGGGCCAACATGTAGAAAGGATCTGTAGGACTCCACCAAGTACAGCTATGTAAAACAGCATTTCACTGAAATGTGTATAAGTGACTAGACTGCCTTTTGGAGGTGTGTGGGTGGGTATATATATATATATATATATACTACTCTGGGTGTGTGTGTGTGTGTGTGTGTCATGAGTTGATGTGAGTCTTGGTGACAGCGAGTGCCCAAAAGGCTTTTGCTCCCTTTTGCACGATCCAATCAAATTCTAAGATGTGAGTAAGACATGATTGTGTTCCATTCACAATAAACTCAACAAGAACTCCATTTCCCAGCTGCCCCTGCTCAAGGCCTTAGTGGACCACCTGCTACAGGACGGAATAGAAGAGCTGTTGCATGTGCTGGGCTCCACCAGGAGAGCCAAGGAGAGCAAGGAGACGCACAGCTCCAACGTCATCCCTGAATACACGGTAGGACCCTTTAGGAGCCCTGGGAAACCAACACACATGTGTGTGTGTGTGTGCATGCGTGCGTGCATGGTGTGTGTGTGTGTGTGTACAGATAATTAATGTATTAGGACTGAACAATTAATTTAAATATTATCTAAATCTACATGAACAATATCATATTGTTCTATCATGTATTATTCATTGTCTTTGTCAGTTTGTCAATGTACACGTACATTGAAATTCTCCTCACAATTTCAAATTATAATGGTAAAACTTAACTTTTTGAATTGTTTTCCTCACACTTCAGAAAAAAGTATATAAGATGCAAAAGGTCGCAACGTCAACAACACAAACAAACAAACAAACAAGCAAACAAACAAAATAAAGTGAGATGTTCTCTGTGAGATCCTGTCAGTGTCCACATGTCACCACTGCTGTCTTCTGTCACTGGACCAGAACTCTGTGAAGTATGAGCTGAGCAGCCTGCCGCTGTCAGAGGTCGACTTCCTGGAGGAGGAGCCTGATGTGTACGGACAGGCCCCGCCCCTCGCTGCTGTAAGACCCGCCCACTCACACACACCCCTCCACACAAAGGGGATCTAGTGGTAACACACCTCAACATGTATCACTTTACATTAAGTGTATGTGTTGCTCAGCAATGTGTTTTCCATATGTATTTCTATATAAGATATATTCTAATATAATCTAATGATACTCTGCCCGCTGTTGTATTTCTCTGTGAAGGATGTGCTTAACGGAACCACGCATGGCCCCACTGCATCATGGGAGCCGGTGGTGTTTGTCGGGGGTCCAGAGACCAACGTCACCGAGAGCGGGCCAGGTGTCCCCGAGCTGCAGGGGGCGCCGGAGGACAACAACAGCTTGAAAACACCACCGCTCAAGATGAACCTGACCGTGCTAAATGCTACGTTTAACTACAATACATCGCAGGAAGTAAGTGAAGACTCATAGTCCTTATGGGGTGTTGGACTGAAAACTTCTGGGGTTTAAACGCCAATGTTCCTCTGAGCAAGATGCTTAACCCCTACCTGCTCATCTATGACATTAAAACATCACCCTATACTGACCAACGTTTGCTGATCAACGTTTGCTGATCAACGTTAGCTGACTGACGTTAGCTGTTGTCTATCAGTAGTACCATCAGTTCCTCAAGTGACCTCATAATAAAGTCAAACTAGAACCGTCTGTAAACCTTTGAATTCGTTCTCACAAATCATCTCTGGTTGTGCTTGTCTGAGACCATTCTGAAGTGCCCTTGTATTCTGAGGCGCATGTGATTGTCATGCCCAGTTAATGATCACGCGCGTGTGTGTGTGCGTGTGTGTGTGTGTGTGTGTGTGTGTGTGTGTGTACCAGAAGATCTCCAGGCTGCCGGAGGTCGTCGTGGAGACGGTGGTTGTCACACAGGCCAATAGGAAGGGCTCTGCTGAGAAGAAGAAACACAGGGAGCGTGGGAAGGTAAGGCTGCTATAGCAACCCACTCGCAAAGGATTCTGGGAACAATGCTCATGAACGATGAACACGATCAGAACTACCAAGATTAAACCATCCCGACAAAATGTGAATTAATTCTTCCTGCATGGAGGTTTTAGGGGTAACCATTTCTGATCAGATACTGTATGTCGTTTTCCTTTTTGAGGCTAAATGACCCGATAATAATATTAATATTTGGTAGAGATAACACCAGCGGTGTTATCCCGATCAGTCATTTTAATAATCACTCACCAACAACTTTACCTAACATGAAATGAAGCTGTGTTCTGCTCTCCACCTACTGTCCTACCCCCAACTGTGACATGAACACCATGTGAACTAGCGTTCTACGTTTAGCCACGTCTTGTTGTCTGTCTGACTGTGAACTAGAGTTCTACGTTTAGCCACGTCTTGTTGTCTGTCTGACTGTGAACTAGCGTTCTACGTTTAGCCACGTCTTGTTGTCTGTCTGACTGTGAACTAGCGTTCTACGTTTAGCTACGTCTTGTTGTCTGTCTGACTGTGAACTAGCGTTCTACGTTTAGCCACGTCTTGTTGTCTGTCTGACTGTGAACTAGCGTTCTACGTTTAGCCACGTCTTGTTGTCTGTCTGACTGTGAACTAGCGTTCTACGTTTAGCTACGTCTTGTTGTCTGTCTGACTGTGAACTAGCGTTCTACGTTTAGCTACGTCTTGTTGTCTGTCTGACTGTGAACTAGCGTTCTACGTTTAGCCACGTCTTGTTGTCTGTCTGACTGTGAACTAGCGTTCTACGTTCAGCTACGTCTTGTCTGTCTGACTGTGAACTAGCGTTCTACGTTTAGCTACGTCTTGTTGTCTGTCTGACTGTGAACTAGCGTTCTACGTTTAGCTACGTCTTGTTGTCTGTCTGACTGTGAACTAGCGTTCTACGTTTAGCTACGTCTTGTTGTCTGTCTGACTGTGAACTAGTGTTCTACATTTAGCTACGTCCTGTTGTCTGTCTGACTGTGAACTTGTCAACCAGGGCAGAGGGAACAAAGGACGCCATAAGAGGCAGAGACAACGCCTGGTAAATGCCCTTGAAGCTGGCTTAAAAAATATACAAAAATACAAAACAAAAACCACCGACCGAAAAGCCATTAACTCCAATTAACTCCTGTTGTACCTCAGGCCAACTGAGACCGCCAAACACACTAACGAAGTCGCCTAACGCTGGCCAGACTAAACACACATTAACACTGCGTACTGCATGACTTTGACTGTCCATTAACTGCTTTTAGCCTGAAAGCTCTGGGAAAGTCAGACTTTATAATAACACCCACGTTTAAAATGTGTTGAGGAATAACACCATGTGTGTAGTGAGGCTGGGACTGGAATAAACGCATGCATTTGCCCTAACATTCCTGTGCTTATTGTGTCAGAACAATGTTAGCAATGCCACGTTCATGTTGCTTTTGTCATTATGTACTGCTTTGTGCTATTAAATTCCATTATTAGCGTTCAGTGATTAATTCTGTTTATCATGTATTATTGTGGTAAATGATGTCTCTATAACTGACCGTTGTTCTTGGCAAGCCAGTTACGTGTGTGTTCTCTCTAGGCTAGTGAGCAGCTGGAGGAAGAGGAGGAAGAGGACAACATTTATAACGCTGAAGAGTACAGTTATGAGTGGGTAGGTAAGCCGAGGTAGTTTTTAAAAGACGACTTCTGGGTTTCCTTGTGTGATTTTTTTTTAAACTAACATTTTTGGGTTACACTTTACATGCGTGTCCTGTCCATGTAGCGACACAAGTAAGCACCGTGTAATAAGCATGTACTTAATATGTAATAACGTTGTGAAGGTTAGGGTAGTGAGGTTGTTATTACCTATTGTTGTTATTAATTATTACATATTAAGTACATGTTGTTAGAGACGGTTCCTTAGTACATGTGTAATTACACTGGACATCGATACATCTCCAGTCATATCTACATACATATACATGTCTACATTTCTGACACACAACGCACACTGTTTTGGGATTTGAAGCGGATATTTCCGAAGGTGCTTTTCACCTTGGCAAACTTCTAAGTGAAGTGGTTCATTAAAACCCGAGCATCACAGGGGAATTAAATATCCCACACGACAGGACATGTTGGTCATGCACCGGGCTGATTAACACCACGCCTACTAGAACACCTTCATTCATTATTGGGAGTAAATTAGTTTTCTGGGAAGTAGCGCCAATGGATGTAAATAGGGCTAGGGTTAGGTGCACACAGTGAGAATATTCAGTGGTTTGTAGGCGTATTATTGGATGTATTAAGTGGACTATAGACGTCAAGGGATTCCTCTCCCCATGACAGGAGGATCCAATCACAGGTGGCCTCTCCGAGGATGAACAAGTAGGCTTCTTTTAAATCAACACTTTATCATCCTTTTTTTATGTCAATGGAGAAAGAATTAACAGCCTAAAGTTCAGACTGCGCATAATATTTGTTAAGATATTAAAATGTACTTTCAGATTGACTTGACAACAGCAGAGCCTCAATTTCAAAAGACAGGTTTTAAAGAAGAGGTAAATGTTTAAAACAGCCTCTCTTTTTTTTACTGTTTTTGTGCATAAATTGTGCATACTAAACCACTGAATAAAATCCACAATTTTCCAATCCAATGAATTGATTGTGTATCTGTGTTTGTCATAATAAGGAGGAGAACGTACCAGCGTCCGGTCCTATGGACGCATCGTCAGAAGCAGAACAGGTATGGATCCATCTGCGTCGCTCTGTGTTTCCTGCATGCGTTGGAATGCAAACCTCCTTCCATTTGCACTGACAACCAGATGCATGAATGTGATGGCCAAGTGCTTATTGTTATTAACTGTCACCAAAATCTGTCAAATATACTACGCCATACGGTGTTTTTTCTATATAAGCACTTGCTACCACAATTCATGGAACCCTTCCACTTGTCTTAACATCAATATTTCACCAGTGCAAAAATAACCTGTGCAAGTGTTTTGTGAATGAACTCAAATCAAACCAACGCCAACTTCACCATCAAAAAAACCCCAAAACTTTATTCGTATAAATCAGAGCATGAGTCAATGATGTTTTGGCCGTTCTTTTCTTTTCTTTTTTTGCCCTGATTAATTTTCCCAGCATGCATCAGCTTGACGTGTTGTGAAGATGCTTGAGTGGAAGACAACTAAAAACCTTGAAAGGCCAAAACGCAGAGTTACTCTTTTTAATTATTTTGTTCATTTTTCTTTTTTTTTTGAAACAGGACTTCTCTAAATCCTGAGAGAGAGAACGTTACCGTAGAGTTGTAGGAAACCATAAGCGCTCACGACTCGGGGAGGCGTGTATAAACTGTGACGTTAGTCGGAGCAGCTTCCCCTCGACGAGCGCCCCGACATTTGGCGAGGCGGAGCTCCGTGTCACTGAGTGATGATGTCACGTGTCCAAAGCCACGCCCACCACAAGATTTATGGCTTGTGCCTGTTTTAGGTTTTTTTTTGTTTTGTTTTGTTTTTACCGCAGGCACATATTTCAAAAGAAGACTGTAAATGCAAGAGAATTGTTTATTCCTGTCTAGATTAATGACATGAATGTTCAAATGTTGAACAACAAGCGTTGCTTTGCTCCGTTCTTTATTTATTAAAGCTCTCCTCACTGCAACCCAGGATTAGCCAAACTGAGGATTAGCCAAACTGAGGATTAGCCAAACTGACGATTAGCCAAACTGACGATTAGCCAAACTGACGATTAGCCAAACTGACGATTAGCCAAACTGACGATTAGCCAAACTGACGATTAGCCAAACTGATGATTAGCCAAACTGACAATCTCTTACTCTCTTAAACGATCTTATGACAATTTCAATGCATTTATAACTTTGTATTAAGCTGACAAGCTGTATTTATTGAAATTGGAGAGAAGAATGTATCTTATTTACTGTTGTTTTTTTGTTTTTGTTTTCTCACTTCCGTGTTTTGTCTCCTATCATCAGCATATAACATAACACTGTTCAAAATAATATTGTAGCCGTATCCAAAAATATATTTTCACTGGTGAAATTTTTGATCACTTTTTATTCCGTTTAACCTCTGTGCATGTGTGCGTACATTCAAGTAAAAACATTTTTAATAATCTTTAAAAGAAGTCTGTGTCTTTCATTCTAACATCAACATTATTATTCACCCACATTGCTATGTGAGCAGGTTTAATGTAGTACTAACACACAAATACTCCAAGATTGAATCAAGTTGATCAGTTAATCAGTCGCTTAATCAGTCGCCTCACTTTCGTTCATTTCTTAATACGAAGATATTTAAATTTGACAGGTTTATCAATCTCGGCTCAGGATAAAGAAAGGTGTACCCTTGCATCATTTCAAGGTAAGTGTGATCTATAATTGAATATATTTAAAGACTTTGAGGAAGAAACCATTATCATAGCATTGTAAAGATATTCTAGTTATATTCTAGTGTACTAGAACAAAGTGACAGAAAAATGATGTATTTTTTAAGCTTTGTTAACGTATCATGCCCCATCCAAAATGTATTTATTTTATTTTACTCAAGGTAATATTACAGCAAACAGAAGATTCCCAAAAAATCTTCAATTAATTTTGTTGCTATAAATCAGGGCGGCAGTAGCTCAGGGGGTAGAGCGGTTGTCTGGTAACCGGAAGGTTGTTGGTTCGATCCCCGGCTCCGCCTAGCTAATTGTCGAGGTGTCCCTGAGCAAGACACCTAACCCTAACTGCTCCTGACCAGCCGGTTGTTACCTTGCCACCTAACCCTAACTGCTCCTGACCAGCCGGTTGTTACCTTGACACCTAACCCTAACTGCTCCTGACCAGCCGGTTGTTACCTTGACACCTAACCCTAACTGCTCCTGACCAGCCGGTTATTACCTTGACACCTAACCCTAAGTGCTCCTGACCAGCTGGTTGTTACCTTGACACCTAACCCTAACTGCTCCTGACCAGCTGGTTGTTACCTTGACACATAACCCTAACTGCTCCTGACCAGCTGGTTGTTACCTTGACACATAACCCTAACT
>OMKP01033507.1:0-12028 GCA_900302375.1 Bathygadus melanobranchus
CGCAAGAGGCTCAAGACCCACCTATTCAGTGTCCACTTGGACTCTGAATAGCTTCACCTCCTGCCCACCTTTCCTCCCCAACCCTCTCCCCGCTACCCGATCAACTTTAACCCCACCCCTCCTGGATCCTTAGCACTTCCATATTTGTATGTCTTGGCTCTTTGTAGGATCTTGTACGCTGGTATGTCCCGGCACTTGATATATAACTTAAATATAACTTATCTTGTGTAGCACCTTATCCTGGCTACCTGCTGTTGTACAGTAATGAGCCAACCTAGCAACTGTAAGTTTGTAAACTTGCTCTATTGACCTGGCAACCAGGAATACTTGTAACTTGTTCTATTCTAATTGCAGTCTACCTTCAGCGATATATTGTCTCCCTCTTTCGACAAATGTGTTACTTTTTTGTAAGTCGCTTTGGATAAAAGCATCTGCCAAATGCTCTAAATGTAAATATATCATATATATCAAGTGGTATCTCTGTGTCATCAGCGATCAAGTGTGTTGTGAGTTTCCAGTTGATGTGTTTTTTTTGTTCTGCTGTTTTACCAAACCATGACATCATTGTACATTTGACAAAACTTGCAAGTAAAAGGAAAATAGCTCTTTACCACCAGAACCGCTTAGTGTAACAACTAAACATGGTGTGAACTGAAAAAACTGACCTAACACAATGACACATGAGGGAAAATATATAGTGGCTTAGCCAAACCAAATAATACACAAGGGGTAAACAAGATGGACACTAACTACAACTAAATACAAAGCAAAACTAACTAAACCCAAATCCCCTCATGACATGGCAGCACATGGTTTGGCATGACAAGCTGACTCCAGGGTTGCTGAAAAGTTAAAAATATGTCCCATCTTAACCACTTTTGCTTAACCTCGATGCATGATGAGGTCAATGAAAGATGTGAAGAGGACTTGAGAGAAGGACTTAGGAAAAGACAACCGCGGTGCTAGGAGAATCTGATTGCACTTACGCTAGGCTATGTAATTATGTGACGGTGAATGTTACAGAAGTCAGTCAGCTGTGGTGAACTGAGGAGCTCGTCCCAGAGAAGAGCACAATCTGTGCCACCGAGGTCAGCTACTTTGGGCAATGTCAAGGTGGCCCTAACTATGAGAGACATGGAGCCACCCAAAGACAAAGGTGAGCTAGAAACAATCTTTGGCACGGTTAACTACTTGTTGAAGTTTGCCCCTATGCTCTCAGACACCAACGCACCCTTGTGTTACCTCTTAATGGAGTCCAGTATTCATATGGGATACACAACAAGACGAAGCATTCAGAAAAATGAATGAGCTAATCACACAAGAGTCAGGTCCAGTCCAAATATAATTTTACCTAGAGCTTAGGCTGCAAGTCAACGCATCTAAGTACGGACTAAGTGCAGTCCTACTGCAAGAGGGCTAACCCAGTCACTTACGCTCAGATTGAAAAAGCTATATGCCTATCTACTGTATATGCCTTTTTAATGCAAACGTTTCCACCAGTACGTCTATGGCTGTCACATCATTGTAGAAAGTGACCACAAACAACTTTAGACCATTATGCGAAAACTGCTCGCAGCAGCGCCTCCAAGGTTGCACAGAATGATACTTCAACTGCAGATGTATGATTTCACCATCATCAACAGATCAGGCAAAAACATTGCTGTTGCAGACAGACCTCTCTTCAGGAAGTCACTGTCTGACCAGGGCGACAACCTTAGAGACCATATGGACATGCAGGTGCGTACAGTATAGCAGCTTATCTGTCAGTTACATTAAGCTGAAAGAGATCAGAGCAGAGACTGAAAAAGACACACAGCTCATGCTACTGAGAAGGACAATCCAGGAAGGATATCCTAAGGAGAAGAGAATATGCCATCAGACCATAGCAGAATACTGGAACTATCCTGACGAACCTTTTCAGATGAATGACATCATATTCATTGGTAAGAAAATCATCCCAACTTCACTGCGTACAGAGATGTCCCAAATACATGTAGGTCACATGGGCATAGAAAAGTGCAAGCAGAGAGCCCGGGACATCCTGTATTGGCCCGGATCAACAAGCAGATTGGGGAGACGGTTGGAAATTGACACACAGGCCTTCCAAAACTATGATAAGCCACAAGATCCCAGACAGGCCATGGCAAACAGTCACTATTGATCTGTCACACAATTGACAGATCAAAGCAGCCTTTGCCTGACACGACTTAACAGAGTTGTATCGGATAATGGCCCTCAGTACAAGCGTAAGGAGTTTACCCATACAACCACCAGTCCATATTATCCCCAAAGCAATGGTCTCGCTGGGTCTCCTTCAGTATCGTAACAGTCCAGCTGACAGCTTCAGTTCACCAGCCTAGATGCTTATCAGCCCACACTTACGCTCAATCCACCAGCAGCTTCAGCCCAATTTGGTCAGCACAGTCACAGAAATGTTGGCGCCAGGAGAGTCTGCCGAACAGCATCAGAAAAGATACTATGACAGGTCCACCAAGCCGATGTCACCACTGCATGAAGGACAAAGCATCCAATTCTAGGAGCATGGCTACTGGAAACCAGCAGCTTTCATCCAGCCAGCTGATACAGAGAGATCATACCATATGCACACAGCAGAAGGGCGTACAGATGAAACAATACTCATACTGATGAAAGATCTGATCACAACAGACACCACACAGCACCACACTACACACCTCACAGACAACAAGTGAGGAACAGGAAGTCAAGCCCAGAATTGTGCTGGACTTATAAAACATGTAATGGGGTGCAGGTGGATCGATGCCCTTTTGCAAAGGAAAAAAAAGAAAACAATGTTATTGATTGTTATTGAGTTACATTGAAAAGTATACATTTATATAGTCCCTTGTAGAAGCAAGGTACTTCATAGCTGAACATTTTTTTGCAATCGAGAAGAGTTTGGTCTTGCTGTATGTGATATACATCATATACAATGATACAATATAATTAGTTATGGTTATTAAAAGTAACCCCCACATATTAAGACTTAATAAGATATAATTGCCCTCTCCTACTAAAATCCTAAAATATATTCATTACTTTAAAAATCCTCAATGTTTAATACATATTTTGCTACGTGTGCAATGCACTCTCGGTCGATGATGTAAAATGGTTGCACTCATGAGCTAATGACGCTAATGACATTTCTACACAACTCTTCTCTATTCATAGTCAGAAAAGCAATTGGAAGGAGAGCATTTATGTTTAAGGCTCCTTCAGACTGGAATTACCTTACCTTCAAACATAAGATCCCTGACATAATTTCACATGTTTAAAAATTGATTGTTTCCTTTTGAGTTAAATGGTTCATGTTTCAAATGATACTTTATAATATACAGCTGAGCCCATCCCTCCCCCTAGATACTACCTCGCGAACAGGTGTCACGCAAAGCATGGCTCCTCAGCATGAGGGGAGTGAGGAGGAGTAGTGGATGAGGGGACGCTCCGACTCACCTCCATTTGGACCCCTCTCCAAAAACAGTGCCTGCCGTCTCTGCAGCTTTCCCACCACTGGTGGCTAGCAGTGCTTGGGTGCTCCCGGGACTGCTGCGCTCACTCCTATCCTCTATAAAACGAATGATTGTCCATGTGCATAAAAATGATACAGCTCATTAGCAGTCTGAGCTGACCAAAAAGGATTTTTACTTTTTAAACAGCTGTGGAAAGTCTGTTTTTATCTGTTGTCCCCTGCTCATACTGGGGAGGGGACTGTCTCCACACTTGGCTCCAGTATGCCTGCAGTTCTCGTAATATAGGTTTTTTTTTAACTATTTTAATCAGTTTTGGGATCGTTTCTCCCTCTTCAGGACTAACGGAATCCACCCAAACTGGCGGGGAAGCCGAATGCTAACGGGTAACTTACAGCATGGTGTACAGTCCACTCCACATAACTATTTACATTCTACACGCCCTCCCAGGAACCTCCATCGCCTATACAGTGGCACCTCTGAGCGCAGTTACCCCTGCTAGCTCCCCCCACTGGCCTCATCTGGCAGTAACCCTCTCACCGGGAATGTTCCCCTTGCAGACTCTCCCTGTGTCCACACGGCTTATTTAAAGAAAGATCATGTGTCTGTAAAACATGACTTACCTTTCGGCACAGCCCAAGGTGGCTGTCTTGGTCCCTTGCTATTTTCCCTGTGTATTCCCATTAGGCAACATCATTAGTCAACATGTTAACTTCCACAGCTATGCAGGTGATACCCATCTATACATTTCTGTTGAGCCAACAAACCCAGACAGCCTCTGTTCGCTGACAGACTGTTTGGCCTCAATATATCCGTGGATGAATGACCTTTTAGGGGGCGGCACTAGCTCGGGAGGTAGAGGCGGTTGTCTGGTTGCTGGTTCGATCCCCGACTCCGCCTAGCTAATTGTCTAGGTGTCCCTGAGCAAGACACCTAACCCTAACTGCTCCCGACGAGCTGGTTGTTACCTTGCATGGTTGACACCGCCGTCGGTGTATGAATGGGTAAGTGTGAGGCAATGGAAGGCGCTTTGGATAAAAGCGTTATATAAATAACCCATTTACCTTTTTATGCTGAATGAAGATAAGAGATACTTTTACTTGGACCCAAATCAAAAAGAGACTCGGGAGCCTGGCTCATCAGACCAAATATCAAGTTAAATGTCTAGGTGGCATTTTATAGTTTTAAACACCATATTAGTAAAGTGACCCAGACAGCTTTCTTCCACCTGAGAAACGTCGCCAAAGTACAGCCACTTTTAACACAACATGATGCTGAGAAGCAAATTCATGGTAGTATCAATAATAGGTTACTGCAATACACATTTTACATTTACTGTCTCCCAAAAATGTCTAGAAAGAAGCTGGAACTCATACTGAATTCTTCCGCTAGACTTTTAACCAAGAAGAGAGAGCACATCATTCCCAATTTAGCTGAACTGCACTGGCTCCCTGTTTCTTTTAGAATTTAATTTTACTTACCTACAAATTTCTTAATGGCATACCACCTTCATACATCTCTGACTTTTTAATATCCTATCAACCACAGAAATCGCTTAGATCCTCCAATGCTGGTCTTTTAATTGTGCCCACAAACGAAGCAAGGATGCTTTTATGTACTAGACACCAAAATTGTTGAACTGTGAATTGTCTTTGTTTAGCAAACAGGCAAGTTCTGTGATCATTTAAAAAAATCATAAAAAGACCTTAAAACATAAATTTACTGGAACCCATTTTTACCTTTTCTATTTTCATCCCCTAATCTTCTTTTTTTTCTACTAATTTGTTAGAATTTATTCATCTATGCTGTTGTATGTATTTATTCTTGCCATATTTATTTGTTCATGTTTTAATGCAAATGTAAAACACTTTGAGTTGCATTTTATGTATAAAAGGTGCTATATAAGTTTATTTATTATTATTATTAAATCCAGCCTATGCTTTGTTCAATTCTTGGTTATTTAATTTGAACATTTGAACCGATTCATTAGTCTGATAAAATACAATGCCTCGTCACAAGCTACTTCAATCAAATCAAACAAAAAGTGCTTGTGATTTACTACAACCTTTTACAGCAGCCTAAACACCTCTTGTCTACTACTACCATTTAATATCCTAATATCAGCAGGCTGATTTAGAACAGGGTGCTGTGAAATTGTTTAGCTGTTCTATTACATAGCTGATCATGAAAACATTACACAAGGTTTTGCTGTAGATGCAGTCTATGTAGATTTTGACAGATGTGAAAACTACGGTGCACACATGCTAATAAGCTTAGCTAGCCCATCCTGAGCAGGTAGCTCAGTTTGTCAGAACATCAACACCTGAGTCGTTCACCCAACAACCCATCGCTACTATAGATAGATAGTAATGAAAGATTTTGTGCCATGAATTACACGTTTTTCAATTTAAAAGATAATTTTGCAAGTCAAGAAAGTTGCAGATTGTCGTAAAACTGTTGAAAGTATAAGCATAATTAGAAAGACGACACACCCGAAAGTCACTCTCCACCAAGCGACCAGAGTCACTGAAGCTAACATTAATGCAATGCCCGTGTTTCGTTACGGGATGTAGTCACACGAGCAACGGGTCTTGCTTGTTCTTTTGCTTCCCGCTGATAAAAGGACCAGGAGTCCAACGTTGCTGGCATATAGTGCGAGAGATGCAGTGCACCGAGCGGTTTCACACAAAACTAAATGCTACTTGGTTAGCTACATGGTCATTATTGTTGATAATAGCTAGTAGCACTAGCTATTATCAACAACAATTACCATGTATGATACAATAAAGTGTGTACAAAAAGCATATTTCATTCACAATATGAAAATATTAGTTACATGTAATACATTAATTTCATAGTTTAATAGTTAAAGTCTATATGACTGAATGTAACTGTTGGCTAAAGTTGGCTAGACACAACAGCGTTAGCCAAAAGGCAATTTTCTAGATATGGATGGTCAAATGTGGGCTTTATAATAATCAGTGATATGAACAAACCAGTGGGCTTTAAACCAGTGTCATAATTATTTACACATCATTTACAAATATTTGAAATCAAAAGATTAACATTAGAGTTAAGATTCGATTTTATTCATCCCAAGGGTAATGTCCCTTGGGATGAAAAGACAATAGAAGTGATAGAGGTATACATAAGGTATACATAAATCCAGTTATATATATAATATAAACAGTATATTATAAATATATGAAGACATTCGGTGTGTGTGTGTGTGCCTCACAGTTTTCTACATGTAGGCCTATGTATTTATAGTGTGTGTGTGTGTGTTTTATATTTGTCCCCAGACATGCTGATCAAAGCCACCCAGCAGGGTGAGAGGTCTAGGTCCACTATACCAAATTCTGGGTGGTCTCAGGATGCCGGTGAGCGTGTGTGTGTGTGGATGTGTCTGCAAAAAGGACTGCTCCAATAAACGTAAGCCTCAGTAGACTGCAGCCACATAGGCTGTATTATATGTATAATATGTTATCTGTAGACTGGCTGTACCCTACTAAATTTTTGTTTTTGAATTTATCTATAAAATTTAGCTACAGCAAAAGTTCAACCACTCCCCTTTACTTCATTCACTATCTCCATGTCAACATTCTCACGCTGTCAGTGGAGACCACTCCCATTTCTATTCGGCCAGTCAGGTTCCCTTCCTTTATTGATGATTGAAATGGCACCGACGCATTTATACCCCATTAATCCAGTCGATTACTGCAGCCACTCCCTTATCCCCTTCTCTGAGTCCTGGGCTCCTTCTGTAAGATTCAGACTTCACCAGGGATTTCATCCAGCCACCTCGCCACTGTCAGCATCTACTCCATCATGGGAGAATGTCATCTCCTGCCTGATTTACTGGCGTCATCATCCCATGAAGAAGAAGAAATGATGATGGTCTAATCAGCAAAACTAACATTGTGTAATCAATAAACTTTGTTCATACATAAACTACAGTAGTCTCTCCTGATTGAACTGTCTGTAGCCCCTTTCATAGACTATGGATAGACATGGATTATAAGTTTATACAGTACAAGGTAGGTTCCCTTATTGAACATCAACAATCCATGACCAACAATAATGACAAAAACATTTGATCTCCAATGAATGTCTCTTAATGAATAGGCTGCACATAAAATGTGACACGTAAAAACCAAACCAAACCATCAAATAATTTAGAACTCTCAAAACAAGGCTGAAAATCTATTGGTCATAATAACCCAAATAAAACAAGATCAATTAAAGGGTGTATAGTAGAATATTCATCTCATTATATCTGTATCTCTGTATCTCAGCTGCTATGAACTGAACAGGCTGTAATGTTTGCTTAAAGTGTGGCTGATTAGTACATCCTCTGCTAATTGTTTGCTACTGGGACTCCACTTGTAATTTCTGCACCAATACCTTGCCATTAACCATACTCCTTCAGCCAAAGGTAATTAGTTTTGGTTAGCCTTTCCATTGCTGAAAGTCTCAACACACATCAAATGGTAGTCGAGGAGAAGGCAGGAGTAGCGGGGCAAAGGAATAAGAGGGAGAAAGGGGTGAGGGTCAGCCGCATTTATCAGCAAGTAATTGCTGACAGATGTTATGTTATTAACAGGAAGAAATGCTTTCCCAGTCATCTATCACACTCCCCAGTTGTCTGCACTTAGAATACAGCAGATGGACAGAGGGGCAGGCAGACAGACAGGGTAGGGGTGTTGGTGGTGAGGTGGGATGGGGAGATGAAGGGAATGGTGGACAAGGAGGGGTTGAGATGATAGAAGAGAGTGAAAGACGGAAGTGGTGATGGTGGGGGTAGATGGGTAAATAATAAATGAATAGACTCAGATGCACATAAATAACTGAGGAGCTAAGGCAGAGTCAGGAAGATGCACAATGATGAGCAGATAGGACGGTAGCAGAGGGGGATTGAGAAAGGTACACATGCTAGTAGCTTTCTACTGGTCATTATGTTATTATTGTTCACTATCTAACTATCACTAACTATCTGTGGTCTGGCTGAAGAATATTGGTACACAATCTTTTTAAAGTTAGCATACATTGAATAGCTGTCCAGAAACTGCAGTAAATTATCTATTAAGTATGTCCAGCAAAGAACAGGTACAAGATTGGCACATATTGACATAAGTCTCCATATAGTTTTTCACACTACTGTTGCATTCAGCCACATTAACCTTTATTTTGTATTTACTAATTGTGTTCAAAGTTATTCAATAATTGAATATTGCTATAGTTTTACTTTGCAGTTGACCATATAAAAGTAAAACTAGCCTACTATTGTTTCTACTATTGTTATTCTGGTGGACAGCCCTAACTTACTTACCTGTAGGCCTATAGGCCTACTAGGCTGGTTGCCTGACTTGCGTTTGAAAATGTGTTGTTGTTGCTTTAAGACATTTAACGATAATGATGATAGAAATCATCATTATGAATGTAGAAGAATGACAGGTAAAGGATCACAATAATTACCTATTAGATATAATGTTGGGGTAGGCTTACATTTACATTTACATTTAGGGCATTTCAGTCCATTGTCATCTTAACGTTTGAACGGCATTAGGCTTAAGCCTGCCCCACGACCCCAACGACCCCAACATTTAATTTAAGGTATG
This sequence comes from Bathygadus melanobranchus, assembly GCA_900302375.1. Taxonomy (NCBI): domain Eukaryota; kingdom Metazoa; phylum Chordata; class Actinopteri; order Gadiformes; family Macrouridae; genus Bathygadus; species Bathygadus melanobranchus. The sequence goes on from OMKP01033507.1 coordinate 9,104, forward strand.
AATCCTTAAATGATCGTTTGGGTGGGGTCTGTGGTCTTTATCGACGATGTATCGAAGTAGGTTTGTGTTAGGCTGCAACATTCTAAGTTGAGCTTCTTGTCTTAGCGGGCTACAATATGCCTAATACGATGAATTAATTGAAAATAGGCCTGTGACGGATTTTATTTTTCTATTTTATTGAAACAAAAATAAAGCAAGTGTTTAACTATTTGTATTTAGACTAGCTCTAAATAAGATTAGACGCCAGACGTTAAGACTAGACGCTGTGTGTCCATCACTCAAGCAACCGATAACAGAGTCGCTCACTGGTGCCGTGATGCGCTTCCTCGAGCGCCCGCCTCAACATCCCAGCAGCATTCCGTGACTCCTCCGTGACTCCTCCGTGTCTCCTGCCGCGGCGCGTCGTCTCCAGCCTATCAGTCGGCTAAGATAGGTGAAATTATCCACGCAAGTCAATTATCACTGTATAGAAGACAAATCCGTTGGATCGCGTAAATACCTCCCTAAAAGTATACATTTGGAAATGTGAAATGTTCAAATTGAAATGGTAAAATTGGTAGACTATTTGGAAACGTTCAAATGACAATGGACTGAAATTGAAATGGTCCACTGGTGTTTATTTTTAGTCGTAGGCCTATTATAGGCCTATCGCCAGTTGCCGCGTACCTAGATAGGGCGTTTACAGACACAGATTATTTTAAAATATTTTTTTATTTAATCAATTACATTGTTAACAACCAACAACAGCCTAGTGTATTTATCAGTTCGGCCTATAGACTTCGCCAAGTGGCATGATGTTCGAGTGTATTTGAACGAATCAACCATGTTAGGCCTACTGCTACAACTCAACGACAACAACAATACAACTATTACAGACACTTATATCACCGTGACGCCTCGAACATTTACTCCGAATATAGTGGGATGAATTCAGATATTACAGCGGTGTATGGAGGAGTTTAACAACTTTATATCTGTAGTCTTATATGACTTGATTTTCGAACGATAATAGATAGGCTAATTGTTCATTAATGACATTAGTCAGTTAAGACACCATTAATGTCCTTCCAGACGAGGAAATAGTGGGTTCTGTCTATCCCATCCGACTCCACTCACTGGGGAAACATTGCACATAAATATAGGCCACGCACACATGGAACGGTTGTGTGTGTGTGTGTGTGTGTGTGTGTGCTTACGCGTGTCTACGCGCGCTTGTTTTATGAGGCAAGCAAGCACGAGAAATAGAGAAAGGGGGAACAGGCCGTTGTGTCATGATTTAGCGCCACACCGGACTAAGTCACGTTCTGTTGAATGACACGTCCCGTGCATTTTGTCAATTCTCTTAAAGGTTGTGAAATCTCCCGCTTTACGTCTGGTACATAAAATAGGTAGTAAGTAAATGTGTTTGTTATTGTTTGAGTTCGAGTGCCCAGACATGTTGCGGCCATCCTGTGCGTCCTTTAGTCTTCTTGTCACCGACTGTTGACGAAGGTGTTTTCAGAACTTCAACCTATTATTAGACAGGGTAGAGGGAAGGACAATGCATTATTACAAGAATGAACGTCTGTCTTGAATAAAATATGAATACAGATAAAATTGGGTTGACGGGCTTAAAATTAGAACAAATGAAGCATAGGTCTAAATAATGGCAAGTTACATAGCCTACATACGACCAAATGAGTCGTGGATGTAGACCTATTTATTCGGTGGCTGCATACAAACGATGTTTGAAAATCGAACAAAAATGATTAACAAGCACACATTTTGGTTTAAACTACCCCTCATTTTGGGCTCGATATGAAAATACGGCGGTGCCTGTCTGTGTGCGAGAATAATTGCTTCCAAATCCAACCAATAATATTATTGGCCAATAACAAGCCTATACAAATATACATACATACATGTGTGTGCGCGCGACACACACACACACACACACACACACACACATACACACACACACACACGTGTTTATGTAAGCCTATGTATGATAATCTAGGCCTATATATCTGCCATCCTATTAATAATCTTCCGGCTGTCCTAAAAATGAATAGGCCTACAAACATTTTTGGGAAATGGCCTATAGGTCTAGGCCTACTTCAGCAACGTATATGAATGCAGTCGAGCTGATTTCATTGGGAAGTAGGCTACAGGCTTAATTGTTAAGCAGATATTTTCCTGGAGCTCAGACTGTTCAGCCGAAGGTCACACATTTAGGCTATCCCACTTTAGTTTAAATCGCTTTGGATGAAATGCGTCTGCCAAATGACACAACAAATAAGCAGGCACTGCTTATTTGTTGTTGTGTTCTCATTACGACCAGCCTACACAACGATCATTGTGCGACGGATATTGGTCAATTTCATAAACACATTGTAATACCGTTTGCAGTGTAGACCTCGGTACAAACCACAGATCAAACAATCTTTCAGAAGAAATTTAAATAGCAAGTTAGGCATTTTTAACAATGGTACAATCATCCGCAATCATCTAGACATAAAAGGCCCCGATGCAATGGCAGATAGAGTTAGAGCCAAATTTATATCGAATGTCATTTTGTGGTTTACTGTTTAATGTATAAACAGGTTTGCATGGGATTTTAAAATCCATATTCTTATGGGCCAATGGCAGCAGGTAGCCTATAACCTGCAAGGGCAACTGAACATGATGAACAGTTGTGTCACATACCAGATGACTGCTAAATGCTATTTTTGTAAGGCCTATGTTAATCCCAAAATAAGCGAAAAAATACGTAAACAGATCATGTGATTATTAAAAAAATCGGATGGTTTAGTTTTACCATGCCTTGCCTATATTGACATATTATTATTAGGCTAGGCCTATGAAAGTTATTATATATATATATATATATATATATATATATATAATATATTTTCTTCAACAATAACATCAAGTAAAATAATAATA
>OMKP01033508.1:6817-17834 GCA_900302375.1 Bathygadus melanobranchus
TTTTTTCTATTCTCTTCTATTTTTTTCTTTTGTGCAGCAAAGACGACCTCCTCACCACCCTCACACGGGTCAACCGAGTAGTCAGCAGGGGGGATTATCTGAACTTCAAACAGATGCCCCAGCCCAAGTACACACTCACCAAGAAGCTGGTCCTCACTGAGATGAAGATAGTCCTGCACTAAACGATCCATGGTCAGATCACCAGATTCACCGGGACTCGTTTTTACCTGACAACACCAAATGCCAAAAATGCCTCGTTAGAAAATAACAGCAAAGCCTTCCGTTTGTTTGGGTCGATGAGTTTGTTCTGGAATATTCTCTGTTCAAGTTCATTCTTAAAGGATAACTGGGATTTTTCAACCTGGACCCTTTGAGAGTGAGAGAGAGAGAACGACATTTGATTTACAGAGAGATCTTGCAATGGGTACTTTTTTCTCCCGATGAAATGCTGAACAAGTAGTCTGGATTCTTAATCGCAATAAACTTAAACTTTACATGGAATATCAATTTAAACCGGTTTACATATTTAAATGTTTGTTTTTAAGAGGTGAGAGGATATGCTGCTGCTGTCTGTTGTGATCAATTTCCTTAGGAAAGAAGCGTCTGCCAAATGCTCTAAATGTAAATAAGTAAATAAAGTACATATACTTGGTACCTATGTATATCTCTGTGTCCATCTATCTGCCGGTATCTATGTCTATGTATCCATCTATCTGATGAGAGCTATTGTGACCAAAGATCTGGACGCAATGCATGATGCTGTCGCGTTCTCTCGACCAATGGAAAGCCAGTAAACACGGCAGGGCGTGGACGATCAATCTGTGTCAGTAAACAATTCATTGGAGCGACAGCCGACCTGTTTGTTAGTGTTGCGAACGATGGGCTACACTGTAGCGTGTGTAACGACATACTGCTAGTGCAACAGAATCTAATGTGATTTCCTCTCTCTCCCTCTCCCTCTCTCTGGTCACACTTCCAGAAGAATTACACAGTCTGGGTGTGTTCATAGCGTTTGACACAGTGCACTGCTGGGCAGCTTGGGCTCCACCCTAGTGTGCATGTATTTAGTTCCAGGAAATGTTCTTGTCATCAGGCTGTGATGATCCCACCAATAGGTGCGGCCTAGTGCTCTAGTTGTGCGTTGCCGCTTGAAGGTTTTGTTTGTGTGTGTGTGTGTGTGTGTGGGGTTTTTTTGTTAAAGTAAAATGTTTTTTTCCAACTGAATGGCATTGCATGGCAAGACGTTGAGAATCCAAAAAGTTATTTTCGTCGATAACCTGCGGGACGTCAACCTCTCGTTTGTAATCTTTATTGGGTAAGTCGAAATGTTTTCGACCTTCGCCATGTTCCCGTGTGTAGTTGGCGTGTGTAGTTCAACATGTTTATTACGTTAAATAACATGTTCAGTTAACTTGCCTCCCACTTCTGCTACCTCTAACCTTTGTCCTAGGCCCTACATATTTTGTTGAAGTTGAAGTTGTCCAAGATTACTGACAGATCCGTTGACAGCTCACATACATTCACCAGTCGACTTGCGCGTCAGCTTCATCCACTCCATGTTCACAAATAAGTGCGCCACCCTTACTCCGGAATATACGATATAGGCTACGATGAATATATGACGACGAGAACCTGTTCTGTTTTGGTTTAAACATAAATACAATAAATCCAGATCCATTGAATGTAAACATGCAAAGGTTACATCTGAAGTTAAGGTCCCGTTCTATTTTTTATTTGTGTGAGTGTGTGTGGGTCTATCTTCTAAAATGACGGTTACAGTGGGCCAAATTGAAATCTCTTTAAGACATTGCTTGTTTCATGGCTGTCCGCTGGTGTGGCCAGTGAGCCAAAAGGGGCGCTTGTCCTCAAATAGCACAGCCGCCACCTTCGTGTGGATGTTGGTTGGCTGTTGGGCCCATGGCTGTGGCTTAGCTATTTCTTTCCATGTGTGTGTTTTCCTCCTGTTGCCTGGTGATTGGGAATGCGCAATGACTACATCTGTATTTATTTTTCTTTTTTTATGTAGACGTGTTTTTCGGAAAGTAACGCTTTTTGCCCCTATTTATTACATTCATAACTTTGTTACATGGATGTATTTTATACGTTATTTTGATCAGCCAAGTATTTACAACAATGTAAATGTTAGTATTTGGGACATTTCCCTCATGTGTGTGTGATAACACACCGCCACTCTAAAGAGCATTATCACAAGCCTGCCCACACTCTGATATCTCCCAACTAACTGCCCAGCATACACACACTAAACACACACACACACCACAATCCTTTAGATTGAAACTTCATCACTAAATCACTGGTTTTGAAGCAGAGACCACACGGTTTCTGATCACACCCCTCTCTGTTCTGTCAGTGGTGTAAAAAGTATGAAGGGTGAATGACAAGGCTGATCTGATCAGAGTGTAGAAAGACATCGCCGTGACAACAGTAGTGCTACACTTCTGGGTGTGGAGACATTTGTGACCGCATTGGTATGTTCGTATTCTCTGGCAATTTCTCTCATTTCTCATGATTTGTGTATTATTGCCTTTTAACAATTGTCCCTTTTTAATTCCTGTTGTATTTAGGGTTAGGTAGGCTTTGTGTTTCAAGGGTCTCAAGTTTATGAATCTCAGACACCGGTGTGTCCCTGACCCACCCTCCTCCTCCGCCTCCTCCTCCAGGTGAGCATGTCCAAGTCAGACTACCCCCCCGGCTACGACTCCCCCCACGCCCCGCTGTACGGGCCCCAGGGTGGGAGCAACTACCCCCCTCCGCCGGCCTACGGCTTCCCCGGCGCTCCTCAGGGACACCCGTCTGCACCCTACCCCGCTGGCCCCAATGCACCCCCCTACTCCGGCCAGCCTGGGGGCTACCCTCCCGCTCCGTACCCGGGGCAGCCTCACTCCGGCTATCCACAGATGCCACCCATCCCCCCTATGATGCCACCCACAATGCCCTCGGATGTTTTTTGTTCAGGTACGAACCGTGATGGTGAAGAGAACAATAATTTCCACCGACTATGTTTATTGTGACTAGGGCGAGGCAATATATCAGTATTATATTATTATATTATCGATTTCATGATATGAGACGAGTTTAGCTTTGATGAATATTGTGACATGGCATACGTGTCTTCCTGGTTTTAAAGGCTACTTTACAGTGAAGTGATGTCATTTTCTGAACTTTAAATTAATTACCTATATTGGGATTTTGGCCATATCGCCCAGCCCTACTTGTGATGTGTTCCTGTTTATGTGTGTGGGGCTAGGGGGAGGGCAGCATAACGCACCAGTAGCAGACCGCTACTGGGTTTGATTCCCGAGGCAGCTTAACCTGTGGGCGTCTTTGAGCAAGATGTCTCACCTGCAGCTTAGTGACGCGAATTATATTAAGTCTTGTGGAGGACAAACGACTAAATCACTGTGTAGTGAGGTTGTTGTGTCATGCAGTGAGGTCACTGTGTGCAGTGAGGTTGTTGTGTCATGCAGTGAGGTCGAGCGTTGACGTTCTCCCCGTCTCCGACCAGATGACGCAGAACGGGAGGAGGGCTTTGCCGCCAGGGACAGCGGTTGGGACAGCCTCAGCGTCCGTCACGCCTTCATCCGGAAGGTACACGTCTACAGCTTACAGTTTGGGTTTACCTGTTCAGGTGCGCGTAGGCGAAGAATCTTATCACCTCTGCGTCTGTCTTCCCTCAGGTATATATGATACTGGCCTCCCAGTTGCTTATCACTACGGGGATCGTGGCTGTGTTTGTTTTCGTGTAAGTACCGACCGACGGACGCGCGCGCGGCTCTGTCCACCGCGGTGGACGACTTGTGGTTTGTAACTGTGTCCCTCTGTGTCCTTAGTGAACCCGTCAAGTCGTTTGTGAGACAAAACCCTGCCATATACTGGGCCTCGTTGTAAGTCATGACATTGTGATGGAATTCCTATTCAGCTGCAAATAAACTCATCGTCCCCAATAGCCGAGTATATCCACAACATGTGAAGCGTGTCCTGCCTTCCTCTCCTTTGCCTTTTGTAGCGGCGTTTATTTTGTCACACACATCGTTCTGGTCTGTTGCAAGGGACCGAGGTGAGTGAATACTAGACGACCATGCTCAGTACTTTTTTTTTAATGTTTTCTTTAATTTAAATACATTTTCTACTTTCCAATTTTAGGAGGAGATACCCATGGAATATCATCCTGCTGCTGATATTTGTAAGTCCAAAAATGCAAGAAAATAATAAATAGATATGCTCTACAATCGTCTTAATGACACGCGTACTCAGCAATGTATGTGACAAAATCTAAACTTGTACACCAACAATGGCCAAATAATTACAAGCAAAGTTTCAGTGTGTTGTGTGTTGATGTTGACTGGATTCTCTTGTGCTCTGCACAGACCCTGGCCCTGTCCTACCTGACCGGGGCCATATCATGGTGAGCTGCTTTTCTAATGTAAGAGATAACATAAACATAACATAAAGATACTTTATGATTCGCAGGTAGGAAATATGTGTGTCGCAGCAGAAAGTACAGGATGGTAGCAGAGATCCAAGACATCGTCAAATTATTAACTACAAAAATAAATACAGAAAGTATATCTATCATTTCTGCGCTTGTGCTTAATTAAGAACACAATTGTTGAGGTGTACTGTCTCTGAGATGTAAAGAGATATTATGCACCACCACTAATAATGACAACATTCTGAATATAGACGACTCTGCTAACATGTGTTCTGATTAATATATACTGTAGCTACTCTCTATTTTATCCAGCTGTTTAATTTTTATTTGTATTCTTTGATTGTTCTCAACCTCACTTTGTCGCTTTGGTTAAAAGCGTCCGCTAAACGACTCAATGTAAATGTAAGCTGTTTGTGCGGTTTTTATTCCTTCATCAGTCGCTATGATACCAAATCAGTGATGCTGGCGTTGGGCATCACCGTTGTTGTCTGCATTGTCGTTACGGTCTTCTGTTTCCAGACGAAGGTACGAGTGTTTCTAAAACCTCTTAGGCCTTGGTGATCAAACCATCGCAGTTGTCTCTCCTGGCTTCACTAAAACATCTGTTACCAATATAATCAGTCAAAATGTGTTTTATTTAATCAGGCAAGTCACGAAGAACAGATTCTTATTTACAGTGGTGGCCTCTTGAATGAAGGGGGTAGGATCTAAAAAATACTACCACTACTTGCATACAATCACAATAATATAACATAGCAGGCATACAGTCTGGCACACAGCATCAGGCAGGAAACTAGCAAACCACAGGCAACACAACAGAACAAGAGGCGCATGGACACAGTCGCCTGTGTTAGTTAAAGGCACACTGCCTTTAACTAACGTTAACACTAGCTTATTGTTTAGAAAGCAATGTCGCTGCCCAACGCGTATGTTATAAATGGTAAATGGACTGCATTTATATTATACATCACACTAGAAAATGCCGACATGCTGTGTAAAAGCACACACCAGCTACGCTGGCTTTTTTGGTCCTTCAGGCAAAAGCTAACACAATGGCGTCTTTACGGCAATATTCCGGGATCTCAGTGTAAAAGGGGCTAATGAGGCAGGGGAAAACCAGCAGCAAGAGAGCAGGACATGCATGAGCCAACAGTAAGCAACCAACAGACATGGTTAGGGAATATTAGTGGGTCGAGAAACAGTTGCATATATCAAAGAGTATGTCCTTCATGGGGTTCTTGAATGCTGACTTGTGGATGAAGTTGTCCAGTTTTAGTGGGGGTTTTTTTGTACATTGTTCCAGTCTCTGGCTGCAGCAGACTGAAATGAGGACAGGCCCAGTGTGGTATTTGTTTTGGGAGCTTGAATATGGAGAGCTGAACGGGTGTTGTAGGCAGCAGAGGTAGTTTGCATTAAGTTACACAGGTAAGGGCGGGACAGGCCGAGGAGGGTTTTGTAGATGAGCATGAATCATCAGTGACTATTATGACTGGTGTGTAAACATGGCCAGTTGACTGAGAAGTATAGTGATCAGTGTGTTTTCTGTCTTTCACTTTTGATAAGCAAGGCAGTGTAGATATGGGCCGATAACAGTTAGTGTCAGCATGATCACCTCCCTTGAAGAGGGAACGCACTACAGCTGCTTTCCATACACGTGGGATCCCAGCTGTGTGGAGGGACGGCTTAAACGGCAGTGTTTTTTCAGGGGCATGCTTGTTAACAATGGCACTAAACAGGTCACGAAAATCACTTTGTTGTGCTAGGTTTTAATAGCAATATAGCACTTTGGTGTGGTGTGGTGACATTTTGTAAAGTATTTCAATGGAACATAAATATATATTATGGCCATTGTTTACATTCTTGGCAGGATGGCAGACATTCTTGGCAGTAACGGATGTTAGTGAAGCCAAGAGAGATGTTACCATGTATCTTACTTTTTTAAAAGGGATATCTCTCTCCACTTTTAGTAAAGAAAATGAACTTAAAACTTAAAACCTACAACAAGAGTTCAAGTGAGCTGTCGACCAGTTCTGCAGATGTAGTGAAAGTGTGTAGTCCTGAACTAAAAAACACAGACCTTTTTTTTCCCTTTTAAAAGTGTGTGTGTGTGTGTGTGTGTGCCTGTGTGTTTCTGTCTGTCCTCTCAGGTGGACATCACCAAGTTCCGAGGTCTGTTCTGTGTGCTGGGGATTGTGATGCTCGTAATGAGCATCGTCACCGCCGTCGTGTTGTCCTTCAAATATGTGAGTTACACACAAAAATCTATTTCTTATTATCTCTGGTATGTTGAAAGTGTGTAATACCGATATCGGTAGATTATGTGAAAATATTACTAATATCTTCGACAAATGTGTTACTTTTTTTGTAAGTCGCTTTGGATAAAAGCGTCTGCCAAATGCTCTAAATGTAAATGTAAATGTAATACTAATAGCAGAGAGTCACTTTTTGGACCATTTCCTAAAACAAATCATATTCTCGTCCTGTGCTGCTGTTTATATGCCAAATGACCACTGTTGATGTCATGATGCCAGAAGAATAATCCAACATCGGTATCGGCCTATAACAGTTTATGAATATCTGTACTAACCGATAGTAAGTTCTGAATATCGGTATTTGCCTATATTTGTTTCTGAATATCGGTATCTACCTATAGTATGAACATCATGAATGATTACATAGTAAGTTATGAATATCAGCATACAGCAACCGACACGTTTCGTGCGCCTGCGTCCTGAGGGTGCTATCATGAGTATGTTGTGGTTAACAGATACCGTGGCTTCACATGGTGTACGCCGCAGTGGGAGCCCTCATCTACACCCTGGTGAGTCATCTGCCATGCTGGCGGTCCGCGCTCGCTCGGAGATTATCTCACTTCATGCTTTTCCTCTTTCGGGGTGATTTTAGAAAAGACACTGTGGTAATTGTTAGCTTTTGTAGGGCTTGGGTAATGGTTTTCCCTTTCCGAACATGAGCCAGAATACAAGCATTTCTGTCACGATTTCCTGTTTTTTATTATGCACGAAACAAAAGAACTAGTGTAGATGTTTTTGTTTCATTTTTAAAGGGGAACTTTGCCGATTTTCAACCGGCTTTGTATCATTTCAACGAGGGTAGTTTATGCAAATGAAGTATGTTAACCTTTCCTAAATATTGGCCCCAGATGCAAAACACATCTATAAGGTTTTGCATCTGCGTTGACCTGCGACACACAGAGCATCGATGAGTTACGGGTAGATAGTAGAGATATGGTTGAAAATCTGTGAATTTATCCTTTAAGCATGCTCGAAAAGTTATTGATCACCCGTGATGTCACTTCCTGTATCTTCCACAGTTCCTTGCGTACCACACACAGCTGGTGATAGGCAACAGGAAGGACTCGATCGACCCAGAAGAGTACGTTTTCGCAGCCATCTCCATTTTCGTCGACATCGTCCAGATCTTCCTCCTCCTCCTGCAGCTCATTGGCGCCGCAAGAAGATAGGTTCACATGGGAAACGTGGCCTTATATGGTCAACAAGATGTGGGGGGTGCGGGGACAGCCTTATATGGTCAACAGGATGTAGGAGGGACAAAGTTCCTAGTGCTTTTGTTTCATTTAGTTGTATTATTTAGGTGCAGATTAACTTGTTTGGCGTATTAATCAGCAAAGATCATTGATTAATAAAAGATGAACTTGCCTTTAAAATGACAGGAGAATCATTCCAGCTATAAACAAAGGCTTGTTCGGTACACAGCCAAAAAAAGGTGTGTAGGCCTATAAGCACATAATGCACTTTGTCAACACAAACCTACATTTGTGCCACACCTAACTTAACCAGTGGTCACTATAGTAACTCCCCAGTGCATGTGTATATAAACACTGACCGTGTCAAATATTGGTATTTATCCTATATCTGTGCATTTCTTTGCAACTGTAAGTCAGTCTGCAGCTGAAGTGCAAAAGAGAACGAGATGTTTTTGATCAACTTTGAATGTCATAAATGTATGCCTGCAGACTTAGTTTTAGTTGCTGTATATCTAATAAGGTGTTGCTCTGCACTTTAGTTTGTCTTCCTGCTGCTTTTCTTTACCATTCTGGGTAACTAAAGTTGAATAATGTGCATTCCCTTGATCTAACACCAGTGTGATTGTATTACAAGACATCAATGCCAGGACTTGAATACCCTAGCAATGTGTATTGAATTGTAGAATTAATTTAGCAGCTTTGTTATGATGACTGATCAGAACGGTTAAGCTAGAGGTAATGTTTGAGAGAAAGGGCTTAGAGTTAAATCACTTATAACCAAATTGTTTTATATCAAATAAATGTTATTTGCAAGTGGTCAAGTGTGGCTGTTGCAGCAACAGTTATATAATTTATTCTCATCTTTTCAGAATACACTTAACAATACATAATCACAGTATGGACAAAGGAATTTGCTCCTATATTTACAGTCTTCATTAGATCAACGTTGAATCTTCTAGACATTTAAAGAACTACCACCTCCCTCCCCTGTTCAATCACACTCGAGAGAAACATCCTAACTCAATCCCAGTCACATCCTCCATGAATCCACTGCTCAGGAGGCCTTCGTCCATTTTCCATCCAAATGAAGACAAACTTCCCCTACGCACTCTTTCCCCAGAAGAGAAACTGATTTTGTTTCAACACCATTACAGACACCGAGACACGTGAATGTGAAACCTCCCATATTCTGCCAGCAGTTGAGAGCAACTTCAGGAGACTGAAGTAAATCAAATAAATCCTCTCAGGGGAGCACAGCAACCAGTATTCAGCTGTCAACACCTGCCACGGGTGTACTGTTATTGTGGTTCTGGTACCGACTGCCCTCGCAGTCTTCCTCGTTGGACATCTTCATCCTCTGGCGGATCTTCAGCTGCTTCAGGCGGTTCTTGTCCACCTCTCTCTTGGTAAGGATGAAGCCCAAAATGCCGCTGGGCAGGCCGATGATCCTAGACACACGACAGACAGAAATATGGTGTGTCAAGACTTGTAACGTTGACACAGTGAACTTCACAAAGCACACACCGCAAATCAACTTGTAACTTACCACCCAGTCGTATAATTTGTATGATCTGAATGACTGTAAATGTGATTTTAGGCTATTCAAATGACAGGGTGTGCACTTTTCACGAGTGTCAGGTTAGCCGCCATTATCCCGTCCTTACTTCAACTAAATAATCATATCCTGCAATGACAATGAGATGGTAATGGTAGTTAATGGTGCCTTATATTTTCTAATCAATGGAAAACGAAGAATATGAAACTACTACTGACACTACAACCTGGAAGTTAGCAGAGATCTCACCATGCGTAACCGATTGTCATCATGGGATTTTTGGCCTTCCTCCTGGGAATATATTCCGGGCCGTTGTACACCTCTTCGTCCTCCCTCGTGTCCGTGTCGTCTTTCGGCCTGTCTGTGCTCTGTTGTTGTCCCGTCTTGGTGCCGGCGAGTGCGGGTCCGTGGGCGAGGTGCAGCGGTCGGCACTGGGCCGCCTTCAGACCCACGGGCGGCCCTGCTCGGCTCGATAGGAGCCGCACACCTGGAGCAGGAACACAACACGACCACACCGATCATGAGCCACTCGTATTTTACAAATCAAACATTTGTCACGCGGTGTCACGTCTGTACTAAAGCATATAACAAAGTTACCTGTCAGCAGCGCCGACCTAACAAAGTTCGTACAGGGGGCAGCCATCTTCGCTGATTTTGATGACGTCACGGGACCAGGCATGCGCAGAACGCCGAGCCCAGTTCTTATACAGCCACAAACTGCACCATACGCAGAAAGTTTATGAAACCCCTAACCCCAAACAATGTATAACTTTACAGATCAATTCAACGACTTATAAATGAATGAAAACTACTTGTATGTGACAGGTATGTATTCTTGTTCGTTTTATTGAAATAAAACTCAAAATGTAAATAACATGTTTTTTTGTGTAGGTGATCCATTTCGTATGTCTCTGTGTAAGCATATTGCTCATTGTTTAGCATCAATTGAGTCAATACAAATATTATTTAATTTGATAAACAGACCATGGGTATCACATATACATGAGCCAGAATGCATCTTTAATCCCCTCCGTCGATCAAACCACAAATCGACAGACACAGAAAGAAATGAATCAGAACATTGGCTTGGGGTCTACATGATGCTTACACAATCAACATATTCATTATGTGGACATACCTTTTCTGTACAAAATAACAGTTTCATGGAAGGAAATAAACCACAAAACATGCAGTAAAGGAATGGGTCTTTTCCAATGTTGTTCTCAAAAACCAAAGATATGAGATAAATGCAAGCCAACAACAGAACAAATGTACATTTTAAAGCAGCATATTTACAAAAGTCAGTTTGACTAAAAATGGAAACACTTTTAAAAGAACATAAAACTCTGTTTAAAGAGTTTGAGACAAACCCTTTAAAAAACAAATATAAAACATGTCAAATAAAAACATCTGGATCACTATTCTTATGTATTAGCTACATATAAGCAACCTATTTAAAAAAATACAACAACTCACATTCAGGAGTCATTTAGGCTCTGTGTGT
>OMKP01033524.1:0-13988 GCA_900302375.1 Bathygadus melanobranchus
CTGCACTTGCAATCAAAACCACCCCCCTCCTCCACACACACACACACACAGACACACACACCTTCCATCCCTTCTCCCCGCCTCCACTTCCTGCGTGGCTTTCATGCTCTTCCGTGTTCCGTTCTTCAAAGACATTCCCACACACACACACACACACACACACACACACACTCGGAGTCTGTCTTCGGGGACATCACGTCATAATGAGCCGGAGCTGTGTCCCACACAGACAGCCCTACCTTCAGATCTCATCTGGAGCTTGACTGCCGATACCCCTCCCCAAACTACTGCGCCACACCCCTCTCATGATACGTTGCAGATAGACGAGGGCCAGGGACCGGGATTACAATGTGTCTATAGTAGCCACGCACAGCAGGGGTTAGTCTCACAGAGAGAGATAGAGGTTAGAGATAGAGGGGTCCAGGGGATGGAGGCGGTGGTCCCCGAGGGGGGCCCTGAAGGACAAAATTACGTAGCGCCCGTGGTTTGAAGATCACGCGTCGGTTGGTGTGTGTGTCGAAGCTGCGTAGGTGGAGGTGGTCGAGCGAGGGGCTTAACTTAATCAATAATGTGAGAGAGAAGGAGCAGGCATGTGTTCAGAGAGAGATAAGACAAGAGGTCTTAAAGAGACAGTACATCTCCGCAGGCGCGCGGGTGGGGTGTTCAGTGTGCTGAAAAACAGGGGGGAGAGACACTGGGAAGATGACTCTTGTGCCAGGGGTTTGGGGTGTTCAGGGATTTGTTATAATTAAGGCCATGGGCGCACATTGCCACATAAATGTCAAAACACAAGTTTTCCTGTCCAACGTTTTCTGTCCATACTGCCGTTTTCACCAACGTCAAGTGCTGTCCATCCACACTGAAACATCCAACACGCTTCCTCTCATCTGGCATATGCACCTTCGCCTGCCACAGATGTCAGGATCAGGTCACAATTATGTGTCATAATGTTCAGAAATATACACTTCGTCATCCACACTGTGATGTCAGACAGGTTTCTTTTAGATGTATGTACTCTTGGAAAAAAAATGTGGCAATCCAAATCAGAGAAAAAACACAGATATGAGCATGGACATGGCCTAAGTCTCGCCTGGGTGGGCGGGCTCTCCTCTCCTAGGCTCACCTGCACAGGTAAGCCCGCAAACCTGCAAACCTGGGGCCTCCTTCCTAGAAAGAAGACACCACTGATAACACGTTTTCATTACCTAAAACCCCCTAGTGTTGTTGCCGGGTGCCGATGTGATCTCCCGCTGTCTCTTGCAGTACAGACTCAGAGCACCCTGCCGCACTTCAAGAAGACGCATGCCTCAGAACAGCAGGAAAACAAGAATGCTTCTTTAATATCTTGCTCACGTTTTTGCGGCAGCAAGAGGATATTGTCTGGTACCGATACACTGTTATTCCAGGGATCAAGCTGATATCCAGTACCCAGATTAGATCTTCAGTGTAGGTACACATCCACTTCAATATTTAAAATTCATACGTCTCGACCTTGACCCGAAAACAGCTTCCATCAGCCGCTGGGTTGGCTGAGTGCACACCGGAGAGATCGAGCCAAGCAGGAATGTTGTTTACAGCGTAAGCACCGTGCAGTGCCTGGTTACAAAGCAAAGGTTACAGCGCTTTAAAATAGGCAGGCTTGATCAATGGGAATTGGTTTAAGATATTCTCAGTGCAAAAGCTTGTTGACATCCACTCCTCCTTCCATTCCTGACATGGGAATTTTTAGATGTGTGTGTGTGTGGGTGTGTGCAACGGTTTATTTTCAGCTACCAACGTGTGTGAGATGGAAGAGTATAAATAGAAACAGATATGATGTGATACGCCCTTTGAAAGTGACGTTTGTTTGGTAGACAAAAACAAAAAAGATCTTTGTCTAGATTTACATGGCGGTCAAAAGTGTTTTTGTTCCATGTAGAAGACATGATCCGGGGTGTCCAACAGGGCAGTTATCACCATCATGGGGACGGCAGATACACATCACAGCTACACACTGAGGTTGCCTGTTTTTGTACAGATCCCTACGGCGTAAACACATTTCCTTGTCAACACTTTTCTCGTCAGAAGAAGTAAAATCAGTTCATAAATGATCCGCAGAGAGATCCGCGATTTAAAAATCAATTTTTAAAAACCTCCGAAGATGAAAGAGCCAGGTTTATCTGACACAGTGTTTTAACCCCTTGTGCGTACACCCAGTGGGGCTTAGTCTGTGCTTCATGCCACTTTATTTCTCTCTGTACGATGTATATCTCCCCCTTAGGCTGCAAAAGACAGCCACAACCTGGGAGGAGATCTTCCATAGAATGACAACTGCAACAATTCTGTCCCGGATGTTGGAAAGGACCAGTGGTATTGGTTCCAGTGACGTATTCCATCCAACCCCAAGCCGGTCCAACCGATGAAGGAATGCGTATGGGTGTGTAACCGTTCTACCTGTGTGACGTGAGACGTTTTTTTGTGCCTTCGCAAAGATACTATTCCTATAGCGTATTTTGATTCCCTGCGTAAACTAAAAAGACATTTTTGTGTGTATTTGCGACGTGCGGCTAGGGTATTCCCTCACCCGAATCCTCATATTGCTGTAACCCCACCCAGCCACTACGCCCCCCCCACCTGCATCCGCTCCCCAACCCACTGTTATGAAACGCTGCTGCTGAACATTACAATTGCTTTGTTACTAATCATGTTGTTTCATATGAGGCAGATTTGGGGACAAAAGCCATTTCAAGCTGTTATTTAATTGGGGAGTTTGCGTAACTTGTTGCCAGCCTTGCCAACAGACCTGTTATCAGTCATGCTTTTGGATGAATGAACCAAACAACAAAATGTTTTGTCAACGTTTGACTTGATTGCATAATAGACTTTCTTTATTTAGAGAAAAACGTCATTGAACAGAAAACGCAGGCCAGCTGAAATATTACAACGGCAAAATAAAGAGGTATTTGCGCGTGAAAATAAATAAGGAATACAAGAGGCGTAGACCTCGGCTATAACAAAACACGCATCTTATTCTTAAATAAATGACAATACAATGCATGCAATGTCAATAAAGAAAAAATCACGTAGGATTTTGTCAAACAGCCTAGAATGGCATTAAAGGATATGCAATAGCGAACTTGAACAAAAATAATTATGATGGCCTACAAGAAATAGCTGAGCAATAAATGAAGAAAGTGATTTGAACTAATCCGCCCGCAAATCACCTGCATATTATGAATATTGAAAAGAGACTGCAAGCGTCTACACCCAATTACTCAATCCGTGCATCTTTAGTGGCTATACAATAGGCTACAAACCTTCACTAAATCAATGAGCTCCATCTAGCCAATGGGTTTGCCAATTGAACAAGGCATGACAAAGAATGATGCACCATTCACTCACAGTACAGTTCATACCGTACCTGTGTGGGCCCATATGTTGTCTCCGTATTATTCAATGTACTGTATAGTACACGCTAATCTCACTAGCACACCTGGCTCCCTGGCTATCGCTGTGACTCCTTCAAACACTATCGCTACCTACCCTCTTCTTACAGCCACACCAAATAGATACATCATGGCGTTTTTAAACCCAGAACAGGGTTACCTCACTGACCCCAATGTGATTACCTGAAGGGCTGGCTAACACTAGTATCCATGTCTTTGACACAGTGCGCGTGTTACACCACGCGAGAAATACAAAATAAAAAATGATTCCCAAGCCAATCCCATCGGACCGTAGCCTACTTCAAACATCCCCATAACAAATCAGCTCACTGGCAACGCAGATCCCGTTGACCCAGATTCCAGGTTCATGTTTTCTGTTAAGTGACGCTTCTGGACATGCAGTGTAGCTAATAGCATTAGCCCGGCCACGCAGCAGGAACAGCGGGGAACACCAACACAAGACTCTAACCTGCTACTGACGGAGCTCCAGAGATCCAGGGTTCTTCATCGTGGCTTGTGTTCAACTCCTGATCCTAGGCCTGGATCCAAACGGGGTCTGTCTGCTCGAGAGAGTCTGCTCACACAGCGCAAACAAAGCTGTTAGCAGCTTAGCTTATCATAGCCTAATGTAGCGCTGCGAGAAAGCTATGAAAACTTCCAAAGCATTAAAACGCGTTTCTCTATGGCTGTTCACAGCTTTGGTCTATTGTAATGGAGACACAGCAATAACTCAATTTCTCAATTTGACAAGTGAATCTTTTTCATTTGACTTCCATAATTCTCATAAAGTAGTTTAATCTCTTGTTCTGTCCTTTAGGTAATAATAAGCCATTTTTTTCACTTCCCTGCTCCTTCTCACCTCATTAACTGTCTATAGCGACGCGATTACCAGACAGTCAGAGTTAAGGACGGCAATATATCTTAATATTAAAATAATTAGAGTGATACACCTACCGGTGTTGAGATTAATGTCTTCATATCACTGAGGGAAAAGGAGTGTTTTGATCTTAGAGTGGGAAACTTCTGGACGGCGCAACTATGTCTGCTCATAAGCAGATGTTTCTTTGTGGGAACAACTTCTCCACACTAGCTAGCTACGTGTGATAGTCATGATACACCCAGTACATGAACAGCCAGTTAGGGTTTGAAACAAATGTACTACTACGAGCATATACTACTACTACTTGAAAATGATAGATGTTCAGCTTTTCTCTCCATTTTACTGATCAATATAGATTGTATTTGAGGAGGTCATAAGAAATGAGTGTCACCTTCTGCCTGCTCTGTCAGGTGCCCTGGATGTACTGCTGTTATTACGGACTGTTTTTATGGGGTTGATTTTTTTGATGACATGATGATGGCCCTATGAGCAGGGAGTATATGTGTGTGTGGGTGTGTGTGTTGTTCTGTCATTGTAAATGGTAAATGGATTGCATTTCTATAGCGCTTTTATCCAAAGCGCTTTAAATTGCCTCACATTCACCCATTCATACACACATTCATACACCAAGGCAACAACCAGGTCGTCGGGAGCAGTTAGGGTTAGGTGTCTTGCTCAGGGACACCTCGACAATTAGCTAGACGGAGCAACCTTCGGGTTGACAGACAACTGCTCTACCTCCTGAGCTACTGCCTTGTGTTGGCACTGCACCATGTACTCTGTACTGTACTCTGTACTTCATCACTACTTTATTACATGTGTCTGTACTGTATGTGTCTACCTGTGTGTACTTGTGTGTCTATACTGCATGTGTCCATCGGTGTGTGTGTGTGTGTGTGTGTGTGTGTGTGTGTGTGCGTGCTCTCGGGTCTCATGCATCACCCCCCACAGCATTACTCCCCACGTTACGGAGCCATCATCATCAGAACACAATCAAGACAATGGACTTGGAGACATCTGGCCTGGAGGGTCCCCAATCAGCGGCCCCTGAGCACACCTGTTCTGCAAGAGATGACTTATCCCCGTCAGAACGCCACGGCTTGCTGCCTCTGGAACCCTGTGCACCACACACGCCCGGGGAACCCAGCAGAGTGGGGAACAAATGCAATCACAATCAATGTCGCTAGTTCTTCTGTTTCCCAGGGCTTTGTGGTTTATGTGTTCCTCACATCCTCAAACACACCAAGTCATGCTTGTTAACGCTGTGGTAACCCACATGCATTGTCAGTAGTGGGAGTTGGACTCGCGACCCTTCTTGTTTAAAGAAAGTTCAGGTAGGACTTGGGCTTCTATTGGACACTGTGTCCAACAGAACTAAACCCCTCAGCACCGGAACCACAACTCCAACATCCAGAATCACCTCTCATGAAACACATAGTAGATACACATCATACAAAACACGAAACATAATCCACTCATCCTTTGTGGAGCTTCATGTCTCTATGTTGGGATTTTTACTCATATATTATAATTTTTTTCCCAAGTACACAAATAACAACGCTGTGTAAGAAGCTTATGCCCTGTAGGCCCAAGGACGCCATCTGCTAGGTAACAAGCAGCTTCAAGGATTTCACTCCTGACACGCACACACACACAAACACAGAACAATGGCAGCTGGAACCATTATCCATAAGTAGCGCAGCCTTGCTCCGAACTCCCACAGTGATTCCGATCACGACGTATGCGATGTAATCACACCGTATGTTTTTTGACACCCAAGATGGGTCATGGCCACATTTGAGTTGACCAAACACCTGCTCCGATTGTTCAAGCCGGAGGATGCCGCAGACAGGAGCTGTCCCTGTCTGCAGCAGACAGAGGCGCTAACCCTAACCCTGTCATCGCCGGGAGAAGCAGAGCGGCGCTGTGCGCGGAGGAGCTCGCTCCTGTCAACAGCCGACAAACAGCCGAGCAAACAATCACCGCCTCCCTCACGCCACAGACACTTCTCCGAGAGAGGCAGAACGTCCGTCTGTCAGAGCAGTCGTTATTCGGTAGGTATCAACGGTTCTCGAGGTGAAGAGTACCTTGTTATGAAGTTTGATGTCGCGGTCGATCGATAGCGTTTGCTAATACACTTCCTTTCAAATGAGCCAATAGCTGTCCTTCCCCTCTCCTCTTCTGTAACACTCCCCGTTGGCTGGTCAGGCAATGCAGTGGATATATTTACTGTGTGCTTAAACGACGACGGGGATTATAAGAACATGATGTGGCTAGTCCACTGCAGTAAAGTAAACGCTCTAAAATGTTCCAAATCAATGTGGAGGAGTGTGCTGGGAAATGTAGCTGAGTCCAGATAAGACATCCCCCACCGAGCAAAACCTGCATTCCTTTCTCCATATTTCATCACGTTAGTGAAGATGTGACATTCTAACATGTTTGACAAGGGGAACACCAGAAATGAGAAGTCAACCAATAGAACAACGGGCCAGTTACTTTACTGCTTTCCTTCTCATAACGCAATCGTCTCACATTCTACTTCACGCGATGAGGGGGAAGAGGTCAAAGGTCACCTCTACATGACTGATACACCGACACCATGAGCAGGCCCCAGGCAGCTGTTCTATGTCATTTAATCCGGTCACACACACACATACGCACACACCGTCACCCCGGAAGCCCTCCTCTCAGTATCGATCAGCAGCAGTACCAATTTAGACTTCATAGAAAACCGAGATGGACGAAAATCGAACATAAAGGCTCCAATTAATGTGGCAGACAGGGCATACAACGTGATACTCTGTTTCCTTTCTATTCTTAAGTCATATGTTGTTGATGTAAGCAGGAGAGACACAGTGGTTTCGAATTAATCCCACCTCTTTGTTAATCTGCTGTAGGACAAACCGCTTAAAAAGTGAAAGGCAGGAACACAGCCCATTACCCAGAATACTTGGGGGGAAACACATCAAGTCAAATTCATTCCCTAGCACCTAGTGACAGTTTGCACAACAAGTTTTTCCGGTGTGCAACATGCATGGTTCTTAAGTGTGTCATGGCCAAAAACTGAACTGTGCCAACAACTGAACAAATCCACAGTGTAATGCTTGTGATGGAGATGGGGGTGCATCACAGTAGCCTCCAGCTATGTATGCTCTTTATTTTGTCCCCAAATCCGATGGGAGACGATGCCAAAGTCACAACTTGCCTTTTGCTGTACATCGCATATACTCTTAATGAGATCACATTCATTAAGAGAGTCATAACACAAGTCTTATTAAAATGTGAATGGATATTCTGTGTACAGATCGAGCCCTATTACTTTAGATACAGCACGGTCTGCCAGAAGCCTCAGTACATTAGCAAATGTATGTGTGCTCAGTCTGCTTCTTGAGAACACACATATGCACGCGCGCACACGCACACACACACACACTCAGCGAAACAACAATAAGGACAATGAAGGGGAGTGGTTGACAGCGAGACTAAATGAATACATTGCGAGGCTTCAGAGTTGATATGAAATCTTAATTTGACAACGGCTGCATTTCCCGGCCGCATTTCTCCTCGGTCTCCCATTAATCATTTAATCTAACGCATTCACTCAGAGAGACAGACCTCAAACGGGAACAACATTTGCGGTGGCTGCAGTTAAATCATTTATCTGACATGGTAAGACAGTAGGAATACAAGATCGCCATATAAAGTCATGGGACAAACATCCGCGAGTTTCAACGTCTACAACAACAGACGTCTGCGACCCAAAACGAGGCGTAACTAACTGATCCGAAGTAGGCTGCTGCTTCCACGTGGTTTTTGGTTTTGTAGGACAGATTCATGCACTGCCGAACTTTCGTCTTCTTTTTCTGTAAGTTTCGGGGAAAGAGGGAAACTTCGATCTTCAAATAGGAAATAACCTAAAGCCGTGATGTCGAATTTTGGCACTTAAAAAGACACATACACAAGTGTAACATGACGCAATTATATGCAATGCCAGCACTTACCTTCTCATCGGCGGAGTATCGCCGGGTATGGTGCGCTCCTACCCCTGCACTTTGATTCATGTTTAAGAACCCTGGACAGCTCCTCCAAATGCAAAAGCCCCGGCAACACGAGATAAAACGCAGCGCGCCTTTGGAACCCGCGCCCTCGAGGAATGTGTTGTGCAACAAACTGTCTTCCACCACGAGTGAACGGACGAGCAACCGCAGCAAACTGTCGCAGGGGGCTCGTTGAGACTCGTTCAATAGTCCCCCGTCTCCGCTATGACATGCGTGATTTCTCCGCCAATGACGCGCGGTGCGTAAAGACTCGCTCTACTGGTGCGCCAGCTGTGTGAGTGCACGCGGGCGATTCATTCATCCGCGATTAAACGCATGGAGATGAATTCTACATCTTCTGGGCGGGATGAGGAAAAATAGCAACTGAGCATACATAGAGCAACGTAGCCTACTTAATGATGCAATAGCGATGTTAATGCAACAATGAAATGCTCACTAAAGCAACATCTCAATACAAATATACGTTCATGTACGTTCAAGACCTACAACACCACGAGCCCGTGATGATTGTACAACGCTAACTAAAGACCGATTTAACTTTCGCTCTCCCATCTCTCTCTCTCTCTCTCTCTCTCTCTCTCTCTCTCTCTCTCTCTCTCTCTCTCTCTGTCTCCTATGTGTGTGCGTGTGTGTATGCATGTGTGCGCGTGTGTATATGTGTGTCTCCCATACGCACACGTGTGTGTATGGATGTATGTGCAAAGTGCATGCATGGGAGTGTGTTTGTGGGTGCTTGTTTTTTGGCGTAACTGGTGCTTCCTGTAGACGTGAAAGAGTGGTGCTCATGCAATATTCAGCAAGGAGGGGGTAACAGTGTGTAGGGGTGTGACCCCAAGCCCTCCAGGTACCCAGAGAGCAGCTCTCTCCTCACCAGATCAACCAATGAATTCACTGGGAATCAGGACCAAATCCTTGTTTTTTTTCACATTGACACTCTAGTCATAATAACATCTAAATCTAACTACCCTAGCAATCCTGAGCACTTGAAACATGTTCTAATAACCCAGCAATCATGAGTGCTTGAACACTTGTTCAGCGATATATTGTTGTTTCACTCTTTTGACAAATGTACCTATTGTAAGTCGCTTTGGATAAAAGCGTCTGCCAAATGCCCTAAATGTAAATGTAAATGTAAAGCACTTCCCCATTCCAACCACCCACAGAAAGTGATCGTATATGAACTATTAATATGACTGTAGCTACATGTCAATAATATAACATGTAACTACAGTCATACAATGTAATGACATGTCATGCATCTTCCCCACTCTGTAGTGGTCTAACAAAAACACAAAACTATCCATATAAGCAGGCAAAACACACTCATCCGCACAATGACTTAGTGGAGAGTGGGGGGAATGGGACAGACACTCTGCTCTAGTGAGGGAGAACCAGACTCACGGGGCTCTGGCAGGCAGGCAGCGCTGGGATGGTGAGCCATCCAGCTACATGCCTGGCCTGTTAGATAGCTCCCACCTTCCTCTCTGTGAGCCCGGGCATCAATAAATGAAGAGGTTCTCTTCTGTTGCCCGCATCGCGTGGCACTTTGAAGAGAAGCAGCATATGAAAGCGTGCACGCACGCAGTTTTAGAGAGAGACAGAGTGAGTGAGGGGAGAGAAAGAGAGATAGAGAGAGTGAGAAATGCCACCGTTTTGATCTCGGGGAGGGGTTCAACATCTCAGTTTTTCAAACTTTTAAATGTCACCAGGAAAAAGTTAAAGCTCACACACATGGAGGCGGACCATGGCCAGGACAGACAGGAGCAGCGAGGGCGTGGCCAGCACAGACAGGAGAAGCGAGGGCGTGGCCAGGACAGACAGGAGCAGCGAGGGCATGGCCAGGACAGACAGGAGCAGCTGGGGCGTGGCCAGGACAGATAGGAGCAGAGGGGGCGTGGTCAGGACAGATAGGCGCAGCGGGGGCGTGGCCAGGACAGACAGGAGCAGCGAGGGCATGGCCAGGACAGATAGGAGCAGCGAGGGCGTGGCCAGGACAGACAGGAGCAGTGGGGGCGTGGCCAGGACAGAGAGGAGCAGTGGGGCCACTGTGGCTGGCGCTGAGCACTTTGACTCATTATCAGGGTGTTTAAATACACACCTCCCAACATCTCTCTCAGCCAGGGATGCACACACACACACATAAGACAGTGTTTGGCAGTAGAAGTGGTAGAGTGGTTGGAATTGTCCATCAGAGGACGGGCAGTTTGCCCCCCCCCCCCCCCCTCTTCGTCCTCTTGGGGAAGCATCCATTGATCCGTCCTTAATCAATACATAAAGCACATAATAACTGAAGACAAGGTGATGAAAAGACAAGGATTCTGGCCTCGTTTCCCTCGTTTTACCACGTCATTCCAGATAAGATGGATTGACTGTTGAGTTCTCTGTGGCTAGAAAATAGCTATAGAGTTGCAGCCCAGGTGAGCAATGATTGATTACTGCCCCGGCAATTAGGGCCCGTGACCAGGGCCCTCGCCAAGGGGCCATCCCCCCTCTGTCTTAATTTGTTTTGCATTATTATGATTAATGTCTATTTATTTTTGGTGAAAGAAATATGTCAATTGCCATTACTTAATACGTGAATATTCTCTGAGATTAAGAAGAAGAAAACTGCATGCTGATTTGGATGAAGTGATTGTGTGCTTCTGTGCATCAGCAACTACAACGCAATGGACAGATGGACACCAAGGATATCGCTGGCTACATCAATTCAAATGGGATTTGTGGTACAGCAGGACACAATACGACAGGTCATCAAATGAATCGATCCTCAAGGTGCGGAGCTTCGATGGGTGCAGCGTTTTAGGCGCTGGCAGTACAACACTAAAGAGCCTAATGCTCTCTGGACTCCTTTGACAAATTGGAGCCATATGGTATAGGGATGGATGCATCGATGGGTTCAGTTGTGTTGGATGGATGGAAGAGTACGCAACAAACAACGACCCCAAGGTTGTAGCTGACTGTTCTGTTACGTGGTTGAGCGGGTGTCCTGAGAGGATTCGTGCGGACAATGGCACTGAAAAACACATCACCACCCAGTGTTTCTGAGGAGAAACCACGCCGACACATTCACAAAGACTAGTTTTAGTTCAGTTTAGTTTAGTTATGGATGCAGTATGGATAAACAATGCATTGAATCCTGGTGGGGAATAATATGAAAACAAAGTTCTGGATGAACATGTTCAAAGCCCTCCAAGAAAATGACCACTTCTCTGGAAACATTCTGGATAAAAGCCTAATCCAGTTCTGCCTCCTTGACCTTTTTCAGGTAACACATAATGTTACAATATTAATATTAATATTCATTTTGCACAAACATACATTTACATTTAGGGCCCTTTGTACAAAGCGACAATAAGTACATTTGTCGAAAGAACAAAACCACAATATCGTTCTGACAGTACAGTAAGATTTGAATAGAAGCACTCAAGATTGCTAGGATAATAGAACAAGTTTCAAGCACTCAGAATTGCTAGGTTGACCCTGTGAGTCTTGAGTCTCTTGCGGAAGCTGTTGAGCAGAAGCTGGTGAACGACTAGGAAGTAAAAGAAACACACACAACCCCTAAACTATGGTTCCATGTGTGGCCTTTCTTTGCTTACGGAGCCTTAATCCCCGAGTCCAACCAGTCCTAGCCTATGGGCAAAGTAAAGCGCACTGTTAAGAACAGTGGACCTTGAGGAAGTGGCTGTGTGCAAGGACGAGTTCTCACCCAAGAGTGAAAGAAATATGAATAAAAAACATTGCTAACACAAAACTAATGTTTGCAATCCTAAGAGGGTTGTTTTGCCCCATAATGGTGGTTAGAATTACTTTTCAGGCAGATATACTTAATATACTTCACCCCTAACCAGTTGGCCTGCCTGACAGCGGCTGTAGCATATATATCTCAGCTTTGGCTTCACAAAGAGAACAGTGTTCATAGCAGAGTAGAACATTCACAAACTGGTTGGCAGAGACTGGCAACAACTGGAGTTTACATGTATTTATTTGACACTTATTTGACATTTATTTTAGTAACAGTGACAAAATGGCATACCATGATCAAGATCATAGAAGATATACTAACATGTCTAAAAACCGAAAAAACATGATCTTAGGTTCACTGACACACTATAACAATACGCTGATAACAATATTAATAATTCATTGCATTTATATAGTGCTTGTCAAGTCGCTGGAAGCGCTTTACATAGTGAGTGTGTGTGTGTGTGTGTGTGGGGGGGTATTAGATGGACGATCCAGAGATGCACTGAAAAGCTCCATGAGGTGTGAGGCGACTCTGCACAGACTTTCCATACATCCCTGTCATTGGTACGCTCTCCACACAGATAGTACTCATCGCTACCTGGCCCCTACTGCACCCCTCGCCACTAGAACGAGGATTTCTTCTTGTTGCTCGTGGTTTCCTTCTTCGTCCCACTGGGTTTCAGGGCAGGTGGAAGGGGGGGTGGTTCCTTGATCTTTTGAGAACTTTGTGTTAGAGGAGTGTTGTCTAATGTGGTCCAGTGGAGCCCTTTTAGACTGTAACCGTGGCAACAGGATGTACTATTAAACTTGAATTGAAGTTCAAGTTTCAGATGTGCAGGTTGTTGAGTAATTGGAGACCCAACATGTCATCTTTGTCTGTGTGTGTGTGTGTCTGGGTGGGGTATGTGTGTGAGTGTGTGTGTGTGTATGTGTGTGTGTGTGTGTTGAACTAGGAGGAAGCTCTCTGATCATAATGATCATAATGATCAGATAATGATCATAATGATTATAATGATCAGATAATAACGATCATAATGATCACAATGATCAGATAATAATGATCAGATAATGATCCTAATTATTATAATGATCAGATAATAATGATCATAATGATCAGATAATAATTATCATAATAATAACCTCAATGTTAAATAAGATGAATGGATCTCCCTTACCTCCACACCTCACTAATCCTCTCCCTTCACTTCCCTCTGGGATCAAGCTGCTGTTATACAACATTTGTCATCATTGTACAGCTTTTTAATCCAAACCTGTACTTTTTAGTTAATTTTGTTATTCTTCCCCTTTATCCCTGATGATCTGGTTGTGTTTTGTTTCATTTTGTAATCATACAACAGCCCATTATTAACTCTTATACCATGGTCTGGGTGAATACTCTCTTCTGATTGGCCAGCAGGTGTGTGTTAAAACCGTGTATTGCACACATAGTTCGGCTCAAGTTTAATCACTTCTAAATTAATCTGCTACCCAACCTGTAACCATAGCAACATTAAAGAGCACAGCTGTCGAGGCTTAGTCGTTATCAAGCACAGCTGAGTTATCAACTTACTGATGAACTAACTCCTGGGATTTATACCTGGAGTATACCTGGATACCTTTTACTTCCTTGTCATGACAAGCTCTTGCTTCATCTTTCCATTTTGAGTGCAAAACATTTTCGAATGCTTTTATTTGATATTGTTGGCTAATGACCATGGTATAAGCCCGATAACTGACTTGTAGGTGAGCGTTAAACGGTTTTTAAGGCACTTCTTGGAGGCAACCACTTCCAACCACCGCCTCCACGTCGTGCCTTAAAAACCGCTTAGCGCTCACCTACTTGTCGACTATATTTCTTCCTTATTATTATGACTTATA
>OMKP01033526.1:0-13180 GCA_900302375.1 Bathygadus melanobranchus
CCACTGTGATCCAGCACACTGCTCCACTGTGATCCAGCGCACTGCTCCACTGTGATCCAGCGCTCTGCTCCACTGTGATCCATTCCTCTGCTCCACTGTGATCCAGCGCTCTGCTCCACTGTGATCCATTCCTCTGCTCCACTGTGATCCATTCCTCTGCTCCACTGTGATCCAGCGCTCTGCACCACTGTGATCCCGGGCAAATCTCCGGAGATCAACGAGCAGACCTGTTCTGACAGAATCTGTTTACAAAGGCGTGGAACAACATCATAATGTCGGCGTAACGATCGGCGTGCTGTATACAAATAATAGAATTACCATAAGAAAGACATGCATACAGTTCATGCAATCAGCGTCATCGACGTCCCGACGTCTGTGAATGCTCCAGCCAATTAAAATGAGACAGGCAGGAGAGAAAGCTTCATTTGAATGAGAGTCTACCGGGCACAAGAGATGTATAAATCTTGTGCTTTATTGGATTAGGTTTGCTATGCGCATACGGTTTTGTTGAATAATGCATATCAGGAGAACCTGATAACCTGATTCTGAGCAATATGACATAACATGTATGCATGTGATACGACATATTTGCAAGTGAAACAGGTCATTAACACGGGACAGAACTTTGAAGAAGGAATGGGATTTGTTTGGCTCGTGTCAAAGTGAGTAAACAAGTCAACAAAGCACACAAAGGAAGTGACGCTACTAAAAGCGCTTTGGATATTGAATAACAAAACTCACTTAATAAACTGGCAAACATAACCGTAACGATTTTCATCCCTATCTCCTAGGGATATAGTGTCAAAAAGGAATACTATGCGCATCTTACCTCAACTCTTGAGTAAATGACGTAGTGGAGGTAAGATTTTGGGGGGCGGCGTCCGGGATCCTCCAGTGGACAGAGGTAGCAGGAAGATCTGGGTACAGGCAACATGGAGGAAAGGTAAACATTGTTCATTTGCATTTACTACCCACACTGAAATGATACAAAGCCGGTTGATAATTGTCAAAGTTCCCCTTTAAAATCACCTACTCCAATAACGTGAATGCAGCGTATCAAAGATGAATTAATTCCATTAAAATGTGCAAAGAAAACATTCATCAAGTCGAGATTGAGGTCAACAGATGTCCAGCCTGTGACCAACCCATTGTTCTCCACCAAGTTCATAAGCGATTGGCCTGGCAGATGGAGGCCATTGTGTACCTTGATAAGGCTAGGGAATTCATTTCCCAATTGTTCAAACAGTCTAGCCATTTCGGGTGTGGGGGGGGGGGGGTGGTTGCTGCCAATTCCTCCTCTGTATTGCATTGGTAGAATCCTGCACAACTCTGTCGCTGTCCGTAGAGCACTTCCACAGAAGCATTGAATAGGTTACCAAATTAATGCGATGCGATAGGCTTTCAATTGTCTTATTGTGATTAATGAGTCTTAAAAAACAAATCCTCCTCTCAGTCCTCTGTGGCTCACACACCTCTATTGCACCGCAGAGAAACCCAGAGAATGAAGAGAACCCAGCCTGGTTGGGACCTGCCATCGCAATTACACGAGATGACTCACTCCTACATGTGTGTAGGATACACGTAACCGCAAGCACACGTGTCAGGGTGCTGAACACACTAGAGTTAAGAAGGAGTCAACCGTGGCTTATCAGAAGAGGAATGGCGCCCGGGCCAACCTGACAGGGGCATCAACTCCTCTGCAGATCTTGTAGCGGTAGCCTCCTAGCCTGTCCTTACGTCTGACGTGTCAGGTCAGTAGAGACCTGGCCATAGCCGATGCTTATTTGTCTACCTGGATATGTTGTATTACTACGTAACATGTTCAACAGTTGCTCAGCTGTCTGAGAGCATAATGCCTCCAGGGAGGAGAGGTCAACATACTGTGGTGGAGGTGGAGTTAGGTAGTAGTGCTGGGAGCTGTTTGTTTAGCTTAAGGTCAGCTCACAGCCAGCATGAGCTGACTCCAATGTTATTTTACTGTCTATCTATCTATCTGTCTATCTATCTACCTCTCCAATGCATACAGTGCCTTGACACGTTTCAAGTGAAAGCACCTAGATGCACCTCTCTCTCTCTCTCTCTCTCTATGTGTCTATCTATATATCTATCGATCTGCCTATCTGTCTGTATGTCTGTCTGTCTGGCTATCTATATATCTATCTATCTCTCTGTCCATAAAAACACAACTCATATTTCTCTGGGTCAGTGTACTAGAACAGATCATATTTGTCTTGGTCAATGCAAAACTGATCCCCAGCAAGAGATATTGCTGAGGCTTTATTTAAAGAGCAAGGTGGTAGAAAGCAGTCCCAGGGTTCCTCTGGGGTCTCTATGACATATTGTGTTGGGGGTGAAGAGTAAAAAGTGATCACTTCAGCTCCTTCTGTAAGCCTGGATACTGGACCTGTGTTGTTATTTATCAAGACGGGCATGGCAAACAATCGTCTATATAATCTATTTTCCTCAATTAATGACTTTTTCTGATTTTTCTGTCGCCCGAATGCACCACACCATTTAATTACAATGCAGAGGAAATTCTCAAAAGATGAATCATAATTTGGAGCACTCCCATACCCCTTCATAGTCTGGTGCTTGGTGGTGGGAAGCTGTTCGATGCGACGAGGTCCCAATAAGTCGATGTTATGTGTGTAGCCCTGAATTACAGTTAGAGTGGCTCAAAGGGCTTCACGGGCTCGCATTTTACGACACCTCCTTAGCACTGAGTCAGTGTTTCCCAAAGCGGGAAGGGGTACTGCAGAGGGGGGCGCAGGGAGATTGGATGGAAGGGATCATTTTATGTGTTTTGGTGAGGGGGAAGGCTCAATCACACACTGTATAAAACAAAGCACAGCCTGAACGAACAATTAATTAATTAATGTGTTGCACAAAAGAGCTGTCCATGCACTTCACAGGCTGCACATCACAGCCACTATAAATGCTGTAAGACAAAAAGAATACTATTACTATTATTATTATTATTATTATTATTCAAAAATAAATAAATGTTTGGGAAGCCATCTAAAGGGCAAGGAAAATCCAAGGGCAGAAACCTCGAGAAGAAACACAGAAAACGAGACGGGTTTTCTTGGGTGTGCGTGTACGTACCAAATGGGAACACTTAATGGTAGCAAGAAACAAGCAAACCAGGGTGAAGCTAAATAATCCTTATATGCTAACAGGAAGTGGTGGTGTGCCCGTTGAAAACAAAAACAAATGGCTTCTTAACCTCATGAGAAGTGCTTGTGTTGCGATGTTCTCTCGTGCATCAGAAAGCACGCCGGAATGGGCTGTGTTGCAAACGCAACACTGTGTGTCTGTCTGTCCGTCTGGCACGCTTGGTCACAATGCACCAAATCGCGCCTCATTCCATCAGCTTATAAGGATCTGTGGCAAGCTAACCCATCCGTCATCCCCTCACGCAGACAGCACTCAGTCAGGGTGGACCCTGGCTAACCTGGCATTAGATGGGCTATCGCCATGTCCATTGAAAACATGCCTGTTCAGAACGGGCCGATTGCGTGGTCTCTGGTATTGTCGAGAACCGTTCACCCAAACGTCACGCTCGACACTGCACTTCCTTGGGTCCTCAGCAGTACACCCATCAAGTGTGAAGTCGATCAGATCGAGAAAATCAAAGGACAGACAGACATACATACATACAGAGACTCCTTCCATTCTAGCTAGATAATATGGTGACCGAAAGCAGTGAAATTGCTCTGAGTCGTTTAATCTTCCCTGCCAAAGTGGACGGTGTGCTCACAGGCACAGGTGGCAAGATAAATATTCACTACCAAAACACCATCCATCGCCAAACTACACACACACACACACACACACACGTGCACTCACACACACACACAAACGCGTACACACACAAACACACACACACACACATTCATGCATTCAATACATTTACCCTTGTAACCAACACAATATGAACAGGAAGTGGGACATCCTGGTCCATACATGTGCCAGTGAAAACTGGCATTTCAAGGGATGGCATACAGCATATGTGGGGGTGGGGAGGCTAGGTAGTGGGGATGGGAGGGGGGCATGGAGGCTTTCCAGAAAAGGACCATCTGTTGCTGTCACACCTCCCCTCTCTCTGTCTCCCTGTCAACCCCTTCTGTTCACTCACCTTAGCCTCCTCTCCCTTCTGGAACCATCCCTGAGCCACACAAACCCTAATGCTTTAGGTGTTTAGCTTACCCGCTACAGCAGTCTTGTCTCCTTCCAATCCAGGGTTTCCTGGTTGAAATTCGGGTGGCATTCCAGGTACACACGTCCGTCCTATACACGCATACACCGGATGTGATAAAAGTTCACACAGACGGCCGAAAGGTTCTAGGTTCGATCCCCCAATGTCCACAACCTGTCCTTTAGCAAGATACCTGACCCAGCCTTAAACTGCTCGCTGTTTCTGAATTCACTGTGTCACCTTTCATAAAAGAATTCAATATCAGAGGTTCGCCTGCTGATGAAAGTGATGAGGGCAGAGCAGCTCTGCAGTATGTTATAAGAGCTTACTGTACAGTGTTCTCTCTGGTTAAAGAGGCTCTACATTAAGAAGACAGAAACTCCCCTCCCTTGTGTACGTCAGCAGGTTTGCCGTGTCTGTAATTACAGTTTTCTGCGGTAAACAGATTATTCCAGGATAGAAGTGTAAATAATGTCAGAAATTGGCGATATTGTCAGAGTAGCAGCAGTGGAGGATTAATAGCACTGGTGCGTACAGTAGGACTTCAGTAGGACATTCAAACTACTCTCAAGGGGAATGTGTGCATGCGTGTGTGTAAATGCAGCACTCCTAGCTGTATGTTTGCTTTCACTTGTGTTAAAAACGTCGTAATTAACCCTAATCCTTTTATGTCGTTTTAGTGGATAAAAACTCTTTTACGTCGTGGTTACGTAAGTGGTTAAAAACTGATGATGACATTTATTTAACGTTGTGCATGATTTGGGGAGGTAATGAATAGATAATGATGCTTAACATGGTTTAGTTTTGTGTGATGTGAAATAAGGAACTGACCGCTCTCTCCTCCTGTGGTTGTCTGGTTTACTAAAACATATGAGCTATGAGAACTATGACTTTTTAAATAACTCATAAAGTCCAGTTAGTAAATATGGACTTTATGTTTGCATCAGTAAACCTATGGATTAATAGAGCATACAAGAATTGAACAGTCCTTGTTAGTTACAAGACATATAACCACACTATTTATTCAAGGTAGTCCAATGCCAATAAACTAATGATGTGTTACATAAGGTTATAATGTTTTAGGCTATTCATGTATTCCCATGAATACATTGCAAGAATGATTCCACTATGTGCCCCATGTGTAATGTCTCCATTCAATTTGACCGGACAGAGAATTATTAGTACCAATTTTGAAAAGTAATCCCTTTTAATCAAAAAGTACAATAACTGGGCAATTGTGAGGGTGCATATGGTATCCTCCTGGCTGTAAAAGTACATTTAGCATTTAGTCATTTTTCTCTTCTTGAAATCCCAGTGGTGGAATGCGGTGACAAAGACCAATTTTAGCTCATTAAACGTGGTGTCCAGGTCTTCTTCCGTTGAAATTAGTCCCTTTATACTTTGAATTCCATGATAAAACTACAGATTTCTCAAGCGACATAGCTTCATGTTCTTTATAAAAGAATGAAAGTATGAAGCAGCCATGCTTTGTTCCAATGTCCATGGCAAAACAAAAATGTTTGCTTTGTCAGTTGAATGCTCACGACAAACATAATAAGAACACCTTATCGCTCCATACAATGTCAGCGGTTACATTTTCAAGCCGGCATTATTGTACTTTATATTTCCCTTACCTGTGGTACATGTCCCCCTCACAAACATATTATATGTGTTTGGAGCAGCACAGTCCAGTCTCCTATTGTCATCTTAAAGGGGAATTGCACTTCATAACAAAGAGTTAAAGTTATGCCGTTGCTTACGTGACTTTTGGGTGTGTAGTCTTTCTAATTACGTATTTTCACGGTCTTATACGTCAACAGTTTTACAACAAACTTTCTTGGCTTGGCAAAATTATCTTTTAAATTGACAAAGACCATATGTGTGTTTAATGGCACATTTCAAACAGGATAAAGACATGATCGGTCTCTCTCCACTGACTAACATACATATCTATTATGAAATAAGGTCCCATGGGGGACAGTGGAAGGGGCGTGACTTACACTCTTCTTAGGTTGCTGCCTTGAAAGGAATCATTGTCCGTCTGTATCGTCAGTTTTAATGTGCTTTTAAATGACCTTCCCAGGGACAACAGTTGGGAATAGGCTGGTCGGCGTTGGTCAATGTCCACGGTCCCTGTCAAAAATAAACTCAATAAATTAAATAAATAACTCAATAAATAGGAGAATGCCATCTAGTGCCCAGTTCCTTATCTCACATCATAATAAAAGTAGGCATCACGGTATGTCCGCAAACAAAACTTTAACCTGAGATAAATACATAGATGAAATGTATTGTTGAGATTGAGAGTAACATTTACATTGCATGGCAGACAGTGGACATGTTGCCCTAAAGTGATCAGCAATAGACTGATGTGCTCTGACTTGGGTTATCGTTGATTGGGTGAAGCGGCTTCATAATTACCGGCTGTGAAAATCAAGCGTGGGAGTTGTCGTTATGTTGGCACCAAAACGGCATGAAATGCACCGATTCAGTGGTCAAAACGGCATTTTTAACCACTAAACCGGTGGTCAAAAATGTCAAATCATCAAATCGGTGTAATAAAACGTTTAACAGGCCGCGTTATGAAAGGCTTTAAATCAACACACGTCTACAATGAGGCGTAGTTTCACCCTTCCATGTGTGTGTGTGAGGGAGAGAAAATGAGTGAGAGAGTGCTTGTGTGTGTGTGTGTGTGTGTGTGTGTGTGTGTGTGTTTGTGCAGTAAAAGCAAAGAGAGGATGACCAGGGGAGGGGTTCAGGGTGTGTGAGTAGTGCTGGAGCAGCTGTAGGTAAATCACAGTGAAACCATATTTATCACCGCTGATGAAGCATAATTAGTCTGTTGTCCTAACGACATATTTTCCAACTGGAGGCGTATGCACACGCACATAAACCTTTATCCTGCAGTCATGACGAGGTGCCCTATTGCTGCGCTTGTGCTAATAAACAACACACGAGTCATGTGTGTGTCTGTGTTGTATTAATTACAGGTCATGTGTGAGTACACTTTGATTAAGCATCAAAATGTTGGATTTTTATGAGCTTTTTGGTGTGTGTGTGCGAGCGTGTGCACGTGTGCGTGTTTAAATCCCACAAACATTTCCCTCCGGGAGTTCATTGTTCTTTGTTTGTTTTTGGCGTTTTAAATAATGCTGGCTCATCTGTTGTGGAGGACACAGTGTCCGGACAACCTCGCCTCACTGCAACTGAAAGGAGTAGATAAGTTCAACTGAAGACTGGGTGTTGCTTACAGTTCCACTGATCTTAGAGTCTGTAGTGGTAAATTGCCTTTTGCTGAATGCATAATCGCGTCTTGGTATGGAATAGATTACTAAACAAAGTGCCTCATCTGTGACTGTTTACACTTGGATGGTAAAATTGGCACCTTGCATATTGATGAAACATGTCTTACATTGATATTATAATTCAGCAATCATTCAGCAATTCCCAGTAATTTTCCTGGTCTATTGAGATTGGAGATTTGTTTGAATTCGTCAATGAGAGAGGAACACCGATTCAAATGAACCAGACTTGGACATGCTGCCATTTGCTAGCAAAGTGCTGTAATTAAATGGAAGGCTAATTATTATTGTGGCAGCTCAGTCTGCTCCCCATTAGGCTAGCAAGCATTAATTTCATAAAGCCATTTATAGTGACATATTAGCCAAAAACAAACTTACTCACAATAAACAAAGCAGTGACAGCCTTTCACTTAGGTCGAATCATGAGATCAGCGTGTCTTGCCCATTTCAAAGGAGTCTAAT
Organism: Bathygadus melanobranchus; assembly: GCA_900302375.1. Taxonomy (NCBI): domain Eukaryota; kingdom Metazoa; phylum Chordata; class Actinopteri; order Gadiformes; family Macrouridae; genus Bathygadus; species Bathygadus melanobranchus. The sequence continues at coordinate 7,963 of OMKP01033526.1, forward strand.
TTCTTGCTCTCCATCATCCATCTTTTTAATGTTCAGTGCACCTTTAGGCAAGAATGCCGTGCACTAGCGTACAGTAGCTATCCTGCTGATGCCAAAGTGAACGTTGTGGCACCTTTATCTCCCAGCATGCATTGTGCTAACCGTTATCTGGTGTCTGCAGCCGCTAGCCGAGGGACTCACTGGTAAACAGGAAGTGATACGCTGACACAGCCACACGTGTCAGCGTATGTTGTTAGGTCAGAGAGCTCAGGTGTAGCTCACAGCTAATTTTCATGATAATCACGTGCGTGTGTGTGTGTGTGTGGGGGGGTGTGTGTGTGTGTGTGTGAAATGTCCTGTAGTAAAGACTGAGTCATTGCGAAGCAAGAGCAGGGCCAAGCCACTCTTGCCAAATATGACACTTTTTAAATCCTCTGCTAAATTTCAACTTGTTAGGTCAAGTGAACAAGTTGAGTCACCACCTCACATAAATTAATATAAACAGGTTTACATCCATCCTCTTTTCATTGATGCATTTGAAAGCGTCTAGCGTCTAGAACTATTTCAGACTTAAGGTCAGCTACAACAATTTGTATTTCTTGTGGGCTGTGTGTGGTTTATGGCTGGTTTAAGCAGCCTCCCCTGGCCTGAGTCAGGTTGATTAGAGTCTGGGGCTGTGGGTGAGGCTGCACACCTGTGGTGCATTGGTCAATCAAGGCACATAGGATAAACCAGCCATCACCACACACACTCAAGCTGGAGCTCTGACTTGTCAGCACTTCCCACCTGCTCTGCCTGCAGAAACATGGCCACTACCTGGCTCCTGGTTGTTGGACAAGCCCCAGCAAAGGCACTTCAGTGGTGTGGCAGAGGTCAACTGCTACCCAGCTGTTATTTTAAATACATTATTTTGGCTTTAATTCCATAATACTCCCTATCCAACGAAGGACTGGATTCTGTATCTTCCGAGTCAATTTAGCCACCTACTGCACCCACCCACTCACTGCCCCACACCGGTGACTCTGGTCTTCCGGTCTCCTCTCTCAGCCCACAGCCAAGCTCTGTTGATGACTCTGGCTGATGGAGCCTTCTCCTCCTCTGCACCCCCTCTTTGTCGTGCACTGCCTCACCCCCACCTACGGCGCTGAGCTGCAAATACCACTGACTTTAAATAAGCTTCTGAAACCCATCTCTCTAGACAAACTTATATTGTGTGTCTTCAGCTGTACATAATGTGCCGAGCCTATCTTCACTCGGTGACTTCAAGGAAAGTCTTTCATACTCTTTCAACACTAATCTTTTGAAAAGGCACTTTGAAATACAATGAAGGATTGTCACGATATTCAAATGATGTACATGTGAGAATTCAGTTACTTGACATTTACATCAATATGTAATATGATGAAAACGTTTGAGAAGTTAGCTGCAGGAGGTTAACTGCCACACTTCTACATTTTCTGCAAGATCTGGCAGGTGAGGAGAGTTTTATCTGCAATGCAGCAGATGGGAGGATTTCATGAAGACGCCGGATACTGCCAGGTGCATTCACACTGTGAACCTTTCGACTAGAAGGTGGTGTTTTTTCGTTTTTTTTTACTACTGGTCAATACTCTCGTAAACTATAGGCTGTAACAATCTGTCACTCCAACAATAACAAGAAAAATGTCTGAATAGCATACCACCATGAAAAGCCTAGAACCTTTACTTGTTTCTGGGTCCAGTGTTGATCTGTTTGACCTGATCTCACCATGCCTGGACAGTACCATCTGTGTGATCGTCATATCCCAACACACACCAAGCTCACAGTATTGCTAGGATTTAAAATGGGACATACATGCATACATGCTCGGGTATTTCAACTCCTCCCAATTTTATTGAAGATACCCCCTTTCTTTAACAAAGTAAATATACATAGCAGCATTGTAGTGTGTGTGGTCTGAGTAGCTCTCATCTTTATGTTTCACTTTGCTGCCAATGGGTAGAAAAGATCTTCGAGACTCTTGGAGATTACTAGGAGTAGATAATCCATCCTTATCCAGCCACCTGTTAACATTTGCTAAATGACTCTAATTACCCTAATCTACTACAAGAGAGAGTTAGGGTTGTAACCCGCAAAAAGCGGTCAATTTCCCTGTATTCACTCTCCTGTTTATCTACCTTCCATTGGCTGAAATGTCTTTGGCTGGGTCTAATTGGAGACCAAACGTCCAATCAAACAGAGGCGGAGTCGCAGAGACATTTGACATACTTCTCCACTGACGCCCTCTCCACCTCAGACCCCTGCCCGGGGAACAGCTGGTGTTCCTTCTGGCACAGGAGACAACGAGACACCCTGGAGGACAATGACTGAAGTTAAGGGTGGCCACACTCAGCCATCACCAGCTGGAACCTCTATGTGGATGTGCTGGAGGCTGTGGCGCAGCGTACCATTATATCCCTCGATAGACCTTATTCGCCCACCGGCCATCTTTGTTCCATCTTGGTCCTGAACACTGACGGAATTTCGCATTCAGTTCTCCCACCCAGTTGTCTGCTAAGTGAATAAGATCAATAGATGGAGGGTGGAGGTGGAGACATGAAGAATATTCACAATTTTGAGAGTTTACATTTACATTTAGTCATGGACAATAAAAACAATAAAAAAACATCTGGAACAACAATAAAAAACATCTGGAAAGAGTGAAGAGTAGCCATAGGAGTCCGAGATACAAGGTTCCTATTTTGTGCTTATTCTGCTCAGCAAATTCCCACAGGGTTCCACAGGGTTCGATCAGGCTCCACTGGAAGGTCCCATGAAGAATCATCCGAGCAGTTGTCGTATTATGGTAGAAGTTAAGCCTCGGGGAGGTGAAATGTGTTGGTTTGGAGAGTCTCCATATACTACATTCGGCTGCTGGATTTCTTCCTTAGACCAGTAGAGGGGGAAGCAGAGCAGTCTGCAGAAGCTGGGAGGCCTCACAAACTGACAGTTATTCTACTCTTTAGTTTTTCTTCGCACTTTAGATCCACTATGATTTTACTTTTAGAAATAAAAAATACTACATTCTAAATGATTTACATTAGATGGCAGTATGTGATAGAATTGGATGGGGGCGAATCAACCCTGGGAGATGCATGCATGTATGATTGATGTTTATTGATGTTTAAATTAACTCCACCCTCTAAAGAATCTGAGGCAAGAAAACAGGTATGCTCAAACCCAACAAGCTCAACACTCCCAATTTAAATGTCAATAACGTTAGACAAACCAATTGAACCCTGTGACCAAGGAGAACTGATAACGTGACCAGGTGGTGGATGAATCTTCTCATGGAGATTGACTTCTATGAGAGCATCAAAGTGTTTTTTACTTAATTATACCCAATTATGCCGCTCAAACTGGATCACAGTTCGATATGCTGAGTATAAATATTTCTAAGTTGTCTAAGACAGATGTAGCATGAGTAAATCCAAGCAGTCTCACTATCATAAAACGGTAAGGGTTGATCTGGGCCATGCCAATAATGGTCATGACAATAAAATCCAACTGCAATTCATGATCAAGTGATCACTGGCTTCCTTTAATTCAACCATGCCTGCTTGTCACTGTATCCTGGTATCATTATGGTTTGCATTACAAACTGAAGGAGCATGTCTGTATCCCTCCCTGTCTATATGTTGGTTATATGGCTAGCTTGTGGACATGGTGCTGCAGCCAATATAAAATATATTACATTGTGTGTCACAGTGGAGTACACATAGTTGCAGGATAAACAAATATTACTGAAAGTTCACCTTCTGTTAAACTCATCTGTGACGAAAAGATGATCCCTCTCAAATCATTAGAAAACAGTGCGGCCCTTGTTGCCCTCAGTGATAACACAATCTGTAGCTAATAGCGTGATACATCTTAACATGCTACATGTCTGTTTCGCCCGAGTATACCCTACACCACAATTACAAACTCCCTTTGTCGTTTCATGAAGCCCCGGGGCGAAAAATATTAATCTTTTGCCAGCACACACACGAAGAAAATATGATACGAACCTTAAGCACCGCAGGCAGGGTAAATCGATGGCGGTTTTGCGATAAGACCCCGTGTGATCCGCGATGACACACTAAACTCGCCACAGATAAATGAACTGGAAATCGCTAATGGTCACGTGTTACTATTCTGGCTACTGTCAAATAAGCCCCAGCAGTGAAGTAAAGGGGGCCATACATACATAAAGGCCACCCGTCCATCTTGTTAGTACCTGCCTCCTCCGGTCTGCTCACCACTGGTTCGGGTGGGTTGTCTGAGGGAGGCTGGCGTATCATGTGATCCACAGATTCCTCCGGGTCAAGACGAAGGCTTCAGCTGACGTACCCTGACCTTTTTCTATCAGCGCGCGTCTTAGGGCGGTGAAAGGTCTGCTTTCCACACCCACTGCAATCCCCCCCATACACACACGCATACCCAAGCACACACACACACACACACACATGCACATACACACACACACATTGGTCGCACATGCATGTACAAATGTCCGGAAGCAAGTATGTAGACACACACATGTGCACACACATATGCACATACACACACACACACACACGCATGCACACAATGGCGCCACACACATACACAGACACACACACACACTCTTGCATACACATACGCACACTCACACAAACTGTCATATTTCTTGAAACACGTCATTTGAATGGCCCTACACCTTGTCGGGCCATTCAAAGGAAAAAAAGAACCATGCCGTTTTAGGGAAGCATTTGCTTGTATGTTTTTCAGCAGAACAATTTACGTGGAAGCTGAATGCATAGTTGGTTAAGAAGTCGTCAGCTTTGACAAATTGACAAGAGCTTGAATCGGGATACATTTGGTTCTTCACTTTTACCAGCAGGGGGTGCAGCAACCATGAACGGCTTTTAGACACACACGGACGCGCACGCGTGCAGACACACACACACTCACACACAAACAAAACACACGCAATCACCACCAACATCCACATTTGGAGTCATTCTCTGACGCCCACCAACCCTCCCTGCCCCTTCTGTGTGAGGGGAGATGGAGAGGGGGAGACATATGGAAAATGAGAGTGAGGGGGAGAGAGAGATGGAGAGGGAGGGAGTGAGGTGGAGAGAGAGAGGGAGAGAGATGGAGAGGGTGATAGAGAGAGCGAGAGAGAGGGGGAGAGGGGGAGGGAGAGAGAGATGCAATTTCGCTGGAAGGCCTGACAATTAGTGGCTAGTGGAGGGA
>OMKP01033536.1:0-10380 GCA_900302375.1 Bathygadus melanobranchus
TCCAATAGGAATGTAGATTTGCGTATCGTCAGCATAACAGTGAAAGCTGATTCCGTAGCTGCGAATAATATCGCCAAGAGGAAGCATGTAGACTGCAAAGAGTAATGGGCCAAGGACTGACCCTTGGGGAACACCAAAACTTAGGTTGCAATGCTTCGATTTTGAATCTTCACAGAGAACAAATTGTGTTCTATTTGCGAGATAGGATCTAAACCAGAGAAGAGGCAGGCCTTTAATGCCAGCATGGTGTTCAAGACGATCGAGAAGAATGCTATGGTCGATTGTGTCAAAGGCAGCACTGAGGTCGAGCATCACTAGCAGGGAGCTTGCATTGTTATCCATGGTAAGAAGAAGATCGTTTACCACTTTGGTCACAGCTGTTTCCAATTAGTGAAGGTATCTCTTCACTAATTGGTTCGGGCAATCCATCTTGCATGTCAATCACAGGCGCGTGAAATGCAGAACTTCATAATGACAGAGAAACGTAGGGAGGCACCAGATCTTGCTCGCTTCGGCTCTTTTCTGCTCTCTTTCCAACTCTCAAATCTTACGTACAGCACCTTCAAACAACAGTGAAAATAATGCTAACAGATCGCTGATATTTCCTTAATCATCAGTTAACGGCCTACTATATAGAGTGATGGTTCTCTTTACCGATGTACACATTAATCATCGAAATTATTTTGTCAATGTTTTTAAATAGATCAACATGTACCTGCTGTCCAGGATTCTGTTCGCCTTGGCCAGACTGGCCGTCGAGAAAGGTTACGTTCCCCAGCCTAAGAAGGACCCTTTCCCGCTGTTCGCCGCCCTGGTGTGGGGCACCGTCCTGTGGCTGTTTGAGACGTACCCACACACGCTGCAGCCCTCCCTGCAGTCCTCCATGAACTACCTGTACCGCGACAGCAACGCGTGGCACGACATCTCCGACTTCCTCCTTTATAACAAGCGGAGGACTCCAAAATAAAAGCGCGTGCGGGCGCGCCCTTCTCTTTCACGGACCCCGCGCAGAATAGCTACCTACGACGTAGCGAACGCTCAAAGTGAAAGTAACGCTCGGTCGCTTGTGACTCGTTACAATAAGGGTAGACATGCATTCATTCACATTAGTTAATGCGGTAATAAGCGTGCCCTTTTCAGCAGGGATTTTTTTTGCAACGAAACGTACAACAGTGGGAGGAATTAACAGCTAATGAGCTCTATGAGTGCGCTGAAAAGCAGGCACCCACATTAGAGACGCTACACCCATGACTGAGATATGCCAAGGTGGGCATATCTTAGTGAATGCTTTTTTATTGCGTTAATTAATGTACCCTTATTATTGTACCCAGTCAATTCTCTAAGTATGACAATTAATTTATCATGTCTTGTGAATAGAATTTTAGCTCTTTCTCAAATTTAAGTATAGAGAAGGTGAAGGTGATTTATGAATATTATAAGTTGTTTATGAAAATGAGTTATTCTCAATCAAACATTGAGACATCAGACCTCTAAGTGAAACTTCAAATACTAGTTTAGCTTGACCTGAGCTCCACCCTGACTTCACCCTGAAACATGAAAGTTAAACACATAACTGACTGGATTGTGTGCGTGGTTGGCGGCTGGTTTAAGCAGCCTCACCTGGCACGAGTCAGGCTGATTAGACTCGGACTGGGAGCGGTTGCATACGTGTGGTGCATTGGGCAATCGAGGCGCACACAATAAACCAGCCATCACCAGACCCTCTCTGGGAGAGAGCGTGGACATGTAACTCCTGCTCTGGATGTGCGATAAACTGGTGTCTACAACATTCACCGGTGTCGGAGGAGCCCAGAAAAGTCACCTAGGTGGTGTGCGGAAGCCGATTAGTTGGCGTACACTGACATTGTAGGCTGTGACCTCTGAATGTCAACTACAATGAAATATTTCAAACATGAAAAAAAATGAGGCATGTCTTAGGTGGAGTAAAGTTCAGCAGCACCATGGGTGTGGGTGTGTGTGTTTGTAATGGGCAGAGAAACTAGGTAAGGACAATAAATAATAATTAAAACTAATACGCCCTGTGTGTCTTTTTATTCCTATGTGCAATTTTGTTTTGTATAATAAAAAATAAAAAAGTGATACACTGTTTGGGTGTGTATTGACTGGTTTCTTAATTGTAGACTACAGGATGTTCTTAACCAAGAATGGTTATTATCCTTCAACCTTTAACCTAACCTTGGTGGCTGGTTTAACCCGTGGGCCTTGATTACTCAATGGCCCGCAGGTGTGCAGCCTCACCCAGCCAAACAAATCAATCAATGACTGGCTAGGTGAGACTGCTTAAACCAGCCACCAACCACACACATGCCACTAGGCTGTTTTGTTCTCTGTACAATTTGTTGCTTGGCAAAACCAAGGTGTTTCATGTTTGTAAATGTCATTGCATATGTATCATTTGATTAAAATTACTTAAATGCAGATATATTAGGCCTAGAACTAGTGAAAGTGTCACTGGGATAGATGCATAGTGAAACCAATGGCAGGGCGGCACTAGCTCAGCAATCGGAATGTTGCTGGTTCGATCCCTTTCTCCCCCTAGCGAAGTGTTGAGGTACCCCTGAGAAAGCCATCTAGCAGCTTAGCAGCATTTCTAAAGGTTCTGTTATAAAGAAGGGTGAGCCAGCTTACTCATGCCCGAAACATGTGCTCATGCATGTAAAATGGTGCACATGGGCTTCGCTCAGTGGCAGTGTATATTACGCAAGGCTTTAGTTGCGCATAGGCCTGCTATGTGTACTCATCCACACCTGTTGTCAGCAACTAGTTATTCCACTGTACTGACGCCTATTATAATTCACTAGTACTGTTTTTTCCATCTTGGGAGTGTTTAAATAGCTGTACAGATGGCAGCTCATTCATTCCACTTTGCAGTGAGCCTGAGAAGGAGAACCTTAACAAATGAAGGGTAAGATGTGGATTCAAATGAGCATAGACGTTTATGATCGATATCCCAATTTAAATGAACGTGATTATTTCTTTGTATGATTTTGATTATGATTGTTGTATTGTTGTATGTAAAGAATATATTATTTCTTTCCTCACAGATTTCACCATCCAATATGTCAATGTGGAGCGGAGTGAGAACCAGGAGAGCCACAGGACGGGGGGCTTCGGCTTCAACAGGTCCCTGCTGGTCCGCAGGGGAGCGCTGTTCAAGATCACCCTGCAGCTCAATGGCAGGCCCTTCAACCCCAAGACGGACCACCTAGTCTTCAAGTTCCGCCTCGGTAGGAGCAGTAAAATATAAAATATAATAATAAACTCTGTAGGAACAGTCGGCCTTTATGAAATATAAAATATAATAATAAACTCTGTAGGAGCAGTAGGCCTATATAAAATATAAGGGTTAGGGTTAGCTCCTCCTTGTTTGATGGCATGCTTTGCTTTGTTCTCAGCCTGTATGCGGACATCGCCTCGGTAACATGTCTGCAAAATGACTAATGTTAAACCACCCGTTCTCTCGTCTTTAACTCTAACTGACCTCTCTTTTGCATGCCAGGTCGTCTGTACGTGAAGCGGGTGGCCACCTTCTCCAAGGTGCCTTCTCTGTTGGACTGGGGGGCCTACTTCAACCCCGAGGGTCTGGACCTGCAGTGCCCCTCCATCCTCATCTCCACTCCTGCTTCCGCCTCCGTGGGCACCTACAGGATGCAGATGTTTGTGGCCACACCCCACGGCCGCACGGGCTACCAGATGGGCAGCTTTGTCCTGCTCTGCAACCCCTGGTGCTCCCGTACGTGCACGCACACACACACACACACACACACACACACACACACACAGTCCTCTCTGAGGAAATATCACTAAAACGTCTGAACAGGTTATTGTTAAAATGTTTTTATTTATCATATATTTATCATATATTATGTAGAAATAGTATAGTTCTATAATAATGTTGTATGTTGTATAGTGCTAAGTACTCAAAGACACTTTACATAGATAATGCATGGGTTTTAAATTTGTGGGGCATTCAGATGAAGTCAATTGTATTTATTATTGTTGTTGTAGTGGATGCAGTGTTTCTTCCGTCTGAGGAACAGAGAGAGGAGTACATCTTGAACGACTCCGGCCTGCTGTACATGGGCACGCCTGGGAACCTGGTCACCAGGCCCTGGTCTTTCGATCAGGTGTGGATACCTTACAATGAGTAAAAACTCATGCCACTTTTGGTTAATTTCTCATTTTTCTTTCTTTAACCGTTATTATTCAGAATGAATGTGGTTTTTATTCACTGAAATCATTTCTTCTTCTTCTTCTTCTTCTTCTTCTTCTTCTTCACGTCATCCATCTGCAGTTTGAGCCAGACATCTTGGAGGCATGTCTCAGTCTGCTCCAGATCAGCCCCCAGCACATGAACAACCGACGCAGGGACTACATGTCCCGGGCTGACCCCGTCTACATCAGCAGGGTGGTGTCTGCCATGGTGAGCAACTCTCTCCCTCTCTCTCTCTCTCTTTATTATTTAAACACAGGTGTGCTTCGCAAAGATAGAAAATAAAAAAAGATATATATATATATATATATATAGAAAAAATACAAAAATACAGTAAGGTAATCAAGTGTCATACAATATAACTATGAAATACAAACAATGTGTACTATCAATCCTGCTTGTCCACCCGTGAGAAGGCTGAAGCAGGTTGGAGCGTGTCAGGGACGTGTTGCCGTTCACACTGCCTTGCATGTGTTATGACACCAGCCTATTAAAATCTGGCTTGTCGATGAAAGACGAAAAGCACAAGCCAAAGCAGAGCTCTGAAAGAAGCCCGTCACCTGAGCCGCCATGGGAAAACTAGATGCAATTACAGTGTGTGCGTGATATAAACCAAACACTTAATACCAAACCTCCTGCTCCCGCCTCTCGTTAAAGCACTCAGAAGAAAACATGTCGGCCATCTTCATAACAAACGTCTTTTCAGGGTTTCACTTGATCTCAACCCGCTGTCTTGCCCTGCAGGTCAACTGTGCGGACGACCGGGGGGTGCTGAAGGGGAACTGGACGGGGGACTTCACACAGGGCGTGAACCCGTCCTCGTGGACCAGCAGCGGCGACATCCTGACCCAGTGGGCCAAGTCGGGCTTCAGCCCCGTCAAGTACGGCCAGTGTTGGGTCTTTGCTGCCATCATGTGCACAGGTGATTTGGCGTGTAAATGCATGAAGATTGTTTGTATTTGACTCATGATTTGACGTCCAATTCGACTCTTACTTCATCTTTCCCGTGAAGTGTTTGCGTAGCGTCTCATGCTTTCCTCGTCCCTGTTTAGTCATGCGAGTTCTCGGCATTCCGTGCCGCGTCATCACAAACTTCAACTCGGCCCACGACACCAACGGCAACATGGTGATCGAGGAGTTCTACAACGAGATGGGGAAGAAACTGCCTCACAGCAAGGACAGCATCTGGTGAGCCTGCACATCCCAGACACATCACACATCATGACACAGAACCTGGCATAGAGAGTCGAGACTCAAGACTCACCTGTTCAGAGTTCACCTGGACTCTGCATAGCTTCCCTCCTTTACCCCCACCACCTCTCCTCCCTAACCCACTCCTAACCCACCCCTTACCCATCCAGGGTTTGAATCCCATCCCCTCTTGGATCCCTAGCACTTACATGTATGCTCGTACATCTTGGCACTTAAAAATAATACTTTGCATTGTGTAGCATCTTATCCTAGCTATCTTGCTTTTTACCAGCAACCATGAGGGCTTGAAACTTGACTTTAAACTGACAAATGTACTTTGGAGTCACTTTGGACAAAAGCGTCTGCCAAATGCCCTAAATGTAAATGTTTCTACTCTAGTTATTAGTCTCTCAAGACGAGACGTGTGGCGTGCACTATAACATTAAATATAAAATACAAATAAAATATTACAAAAAATAACAAAGTACATACACTATTGGTTGTTGATGGGGGTTCCTCCTTCATCATGTAGTCATACTGGGTGCTTGGGTGCTGGTTTGCAGGAACTTCCATGTGTGGGTGGAGTGTTGGATGGCCAGGAGGGATCTCGGCCAAGGCATGGATGGCTGGCAGGTGCTCGACCCTACCCCACAGGAGAGGAGTGCTGGTGGGTTTCAAAACCTTCCTTCCTTTATTCCTATCTTCCATCCTCCCTCCCCCACTCAGACCCTCCATTTCCCCCCTCTCTCTTTCTTTCTTTCTTTGTCTTTCTGTCTTTCTTTCCTTCTTTCCTTCTCTCTTTATCTCTTTATCTCTTTCTTTCTTTCCTTCCTCCCTCCATTGTTGAGAAGCACTCTGTCATGAACATGTATACAATGTGTGTGTTTGTTCCAACACAGGGGTGTACTGTTGCGGGCCGGCTCCGGTCCGAGCCCTGAGGAACCGATGCATCGAGCTGCCCTACGACATCCCTTTCGTGTACGCCGAGATGAACGCCGACGTGCACATGGTGGTGCTGCGGGGTGACCAGGTGGTCTGCTCCAGCCTGGATACCAATCGGGTGGGCAGCCTGATCTGCACCAAGGCCGTGGGCTGCGACCGGCCCAACAACATCACCTCCGAATACAAGCACGTCAAAAGTACGTACTCGGCCCTGTCGTTGAGGGCCAACACTTTGTCTTTGTATTCCTGTGCGTGTTCAGCAGACCCGCTAGACTCTGAACATGCCCCAACAAATGCCAGCAAACACCAAGGTTGGGCCCGTGTGCCATACCCGTTGGGGATTGTTACCTGTTAGCAGATGATTTAGCTTTTTGGCCAACTTCAGCTAACATTCTTTCATTCGTTTTGTGTGTTGGGGCAGTTGCAAAGCCATGATTCACTCGTAGCATGAATGGTTTTGCAGGCGCAAAGGTTTTTATCGTCGTGCTTCAGTTTTAATGTTGTTGTTAATGCGTGTCAAAATAAAGATTAATGTAGTGTTACTGAGGTTTTGTGCGGTGTGTTTAAACTCCAGGCCCTAATTCAACACTGAGATCGAGGAGCCTTGCCATAACAGAGGACACTTTGTCAAGCGACGGTATGGATAATGTTTTGCCTCATTATTTTTGGTCTGGTTTATTCGTGTACGGCAGTATTATATGACCATGTTCTGATGTCATGCTCTGCAGGTCGGTCCCCCGGTGTGTCTGTGACTTTAACTCTGGACAAAGCTCCTGTTACTGGGATGCCCATCGTCCTCACGGTAACCGTAACCAATACGGAGAGGGTTGCCAAGGTGATCAAGGAGCATCTCAATGCCCAGGCTAAGCAGTACAACAACAGTCCCTCAGACACATTCTGGGAGGTTCACAGCATCCTGAATCTGGCTCCACTGGAGGGTAAACTCACCTCACTCAAATCATTACCTCCATTTATGATATACACATTTTTATATTTTATGTAGTGATATATAAAAGATCACCCTTTTGAATTTCTAGATAGAATAAACTTTAAACAACAAACAAATTTGAGTTTGCTTTAAAGGAGGGTATATAAGTTATGTTATTATATTGTTGAACATTGTTGAAATAATAGTTACATGATGAAGATTAGTATGAAGATTAGAAGATTAGTATTATGGAGATTAGTATCTGCAATAGGTTATCAAGGATAGCCATAACTATAGGATCCAACTGTGTTAGTACACAAAGAAGTTCTTTAAATTAGTTGCCTCTTATTAAACGTGCCATCGTCCTCTGCACATCTGAAGGTCTTGTCTTGTCTCTTTCTCTTCTCCAGTCAAAGATGTCCATCACCAGATCTCTCCGGCCCAGTATGAGGACGTGGTGGGGGAGGACCTGGTCAACCTGGCAGTGGTCCTGGAGGATCTGTCCAATCAGCAGCGGGTCCTGGCCACCCAGGAGTTCAACATCGAGAGCCCACAGCTCAACATAGAGGTACGATAAACATTGGAGTTACCCCCTAGCAGGGTTCCACTAGGAGTGTAAATCCAAAGATAATGTAAATAGATTAAATATATATAATGATATGAATATACATTTGCATCCGATTTGACGATTAAACAAATTCATTTTGCAAATAGAATATGTAGTATATTGATTCAAATGTGTCATGACATGTCAGCAACATGTCATGTCACCGAGGTCTATATGTGTCTGCTGTTATTAGAGTATAACAATTAAAATCTTTGGGAGAGGAGGTTTTAATTGTTTTACTTGGAAGAGTAAAACCAGTAAGAAAATCAGAACTTTTTTCGACACGTTGGTGTCGAAAAATGTAAATACTAATGATTGATGATTTTGTCTCCGTGTCTAGGTTGTGGACAAGGACTGTGTGAGGCTGGGCAGCCGACACGTGGCGCTGGTGAGATTCACCAACCCCTTCGCTGTGCCCGTCAGTGGACTGCTAACCGTTCATGCAGCTGGACTCCTCCGGGGCAAACTGGAGCTCAAGTGAGACAACACACACACACACACACACACACACACAACGTGGTACCTTCTCTCTAACAAGTCGTTCATGTTTTAGATCTCAATTAGAGATGGGGGTGGAGGACAATGGGTGGAGGAATGTTTGGTCCCAGGCGTGGCAGTAGGCTGAATGTACACCACTGTTTGTTTCTCTATAGAACAATTAATTGCTGCTGTGGCAACGGCACTCTAACTCAAAATAGAGACATAACACATCAAGGTTTAGCTGTGAAGGCTCTAGCCAACGGAAGTCAGATGGCATTTTTCAGACGTCTTTCTTGCGACGTCTGGTTAAAACCTGAGGTCGGGGCGGAACGTTGCTCAAAAAGTGTGAGGGTTTGTGGCGGTGGATAGAGAACAGCTTCACCTTGATATTTGAATCTGTCAGAAAAACCAAAGTGTGCCAAAACTACGCAATACAACTGTATACCAGAAGTAAGCACAAATAAATGTTTTGGCCGCAAAAATAGCTACATTTAATGTATTTCTTCTTTGGTCTACATCGTGGTATTGAAGTAATTCGACCGTAGGTAACCCAAATTGCAAAGTGCTAGTTTTTCATTTTGTTGGAACATGGAATGGAAGGCCTACTATGAATAACTGTGCTTCTTGTTTAACATTTTCCCAGATCTTTTGAGTTCCTTTATGGATACGACCTAACATTGTACAATTTACATTACATTTCTCCCATGCTTGTTTTTGGGGAAAGGTTCTGGATTTGAACCGCAAAGTCCACTGCGGACATCCTTGAGCAAGATGCCTAAAAAGCCTCACCTGCTCCTAATGAAATGTATATAAAATGATCTGTCGTTTTGGATGAAAGTGTCTACTAAATCAGAGGTTTCCAATCTGTTGGCCGGGACCCATTAAGGGACCAAGTGGGTCACAGTTATGCAGAAGACGGTCTGTTTCATTGATCATCAGTATGTTTGAAGGCATACTTATGTTTAACAATATACATAGAGAAATGTGAATTGTCTCACTTTATTGACATGGTAATGAGTGTCAAAATATATGGTGGGTCCTCCTGGGCTAAAATGGTCAATCACAGCATGAAAAAGTTTGTGAACCCCTGTGCTAAATAACTTAAGATGTCCTTTCTTGTATCCCTCTCTCCTTGCAGAATGCTCCCCCTGCCACCAGGGGGCAGTGAGCAGCAGCAGGTACACTTTATGCCTCTGAAGGCAGGAAACAGGATGCTGCAGGCCAGCCTCAGCCTCGACAACAATGCCATCGTCAGAGGCTACCAGATGGTCACTGTCAACTGGAATTGAAAAGTTTTGTGTAAACAAGTGTTAAAGTTTGATCAATTTGATTTTTTAATATTAGGAAGTATTAGGAGGGACTTGCTTCTGCAAGCACTGCAGTGTGAAAACGTACTTAACAACTTTATAATCTACTGCAAAATCTATTGCCGAAACACAAGGCCACTTGTTAGTGGATGATTTCAAATAGAACGTGTACAGCTTTTTGTATATTTAGTATCTGTGAGAAATTGTTATTTTCCTGTATTTATTGTAAAATGAATTTATTTCTATTAAGCCATGTGTTCTACTTGATGAGGTACAATGCACTGCACTTACATATTTTACATGTCTTTCATCAGTTGACTTTATTATCAATGTAGCAAAATATTATATATTTTATTATTAAATATTATTTTGTGCTTTTAAATGATGCTTCTTTTTTTTAAATTATCCAGGGTTTTTTTTTTTACTCAAATGAATGTTAATCCTTTCCAGCAGAGGGAGACATTGCCACAGTATCTTCCAATATCAATACCCATTCAACATTTCAAGCACTCTACTAACCACCTTCTGCCTGAATACATAACTATATAAGTTATGTAGAGTTTGCTTATTATTGTCATGTAGAAACTGTTCATCCACGATGTCACTGATTAACGCGTACTCTCAACGTGACGAGAGTATCAGTTAAGAAGAAACCAGCACCCGGGTTTCCCAGAATGCATTTAATTTATAT
>OMKP01033543.1:0-17462 GCA_900302375.1 Bathygadus melanobranchus
GCTTCATAAGGGGTCTTGTGAGCCACTCTTTGTCTGGTCCCTCACCCAGGACCTGTTTGCCTTGGGTGACCCTACCAGGGACATAAAGCCCCCGACAACATAGCTCCTAGGATCCTTGGGGCACGCAAACTCCTCCACCACGATAAGGTGGTAGCTCAAGGAGGAGCCTACCTATTTATTTGTATTAATAAACCCCATTATAATCAAAGGAGGACGTAGTGCTCGTGGTTGTCTTGGACAAGAACTTTGACTTCAGATAGATTAAATTGGCTAAAGTAATTAATCTTCATAATATAATTAATAATCAATATTAGTTATATTCTTCCTAACGGAAGTGGTGCCCCATATGAGTTAAGTTAAATAAACAGAGTTATGTTTAAATCAGTTTAAGCCACCTAATCACGCTACACTCACAATATCAGTTAGTAATAATAGGAAAACTAGGAATGAGGCACTAAAGCTATAACAATGAATATACTTACGATCTCTTCAGCTGTGAGAGGGACTTCTCCTCTGCTTGGTGGTGGAACGTCATGTCCTTCACAAGACTGGCTCTGAATAGCTCAAAACCCCTGTGAACAAAGCCATATGTCCATTTAGTTTGTCTTTGGTGTCATACTTTTGTTTAAGATAGATGCCGTAGACATACACGCCACTTACATATTATTTAACATATACAAACCAATTTCTTAAATCTGTTATGCTATGAAGAAATGAATACTGTAATGCTGAAAATAGTGTAGAAGCATCCCTATAGCTTTGTCCTTATTGGGTTGGTAGGATCAATGTATATGCCACGTGTATGTGCCAACACATCCCCCAGTGAAATAACCAATGATGAACAATGTTCACCAATGAACCAACAATGCAATGCTCTTTGGTGCTATAGACTTTTGACTTGGAATGTCCATTGCCTAAAAATGTATATGGTAAATGGACTGCATTTATATAGCGCTTTTTTTATATATATATATATACATGTATATACATCTATCAGAAATGGTTGATGGAAGTCATATAGATAGAAAGACCATTGGAGAACCACCAGAATCACCTGAATTCCGGTGAATCTGAATCCTTGGGGAAACTTTAGTTAAAGCTGTCCCAAAACAAATGTTCCTGACATCTTTAAAAAAGATTGAGATTGGTGGTTGAAAATATAAAAGCAAAATGAGTGTTGGCTTCCTCACATGTTGCATGTTTCAGAGCAACCGGCATGTCAGCTGCATTTACAAATGCAGTCATAAAGTCATAACTTGGCCCAGCCTTTTAACGCAAACATAGTCAAACACATTGGCATGTGCGAACGTCATATTTTCTGCAGAGTTTGCCCTATCACACCCTTTAGGCAAATGTGCAGGATGAGACCATGTACCATGTCCGCTTGTTAATATACTCACATACAGTATACCATATGTATTCATTATAGCCACAACGCGTAAGACCAACCTTTTCACAGAGGTGTCATCAGAGCATAAACACAGGTGTAACTCATGAGAGTCATTATGGGTCTGCTACTGTTATGTACCAGGGCATAGGTAGTAGACTAAACGAGTAAAGATATCAGACATTTGGACCATGGACCATGTGCCCTGGTACATAAACTGTGTTTGTCCTATGATTACGTCCCTATTGGAGGAAAGCCCAACCCAGACCTGACGTGGTTTTCATTATGTGGGCTTGGACGCATTTACTCAGTCTATTCGGACAGTGGGTCGTATCAGACCAAATTTTGCACTGGTGAAAGGTGTGTTCTACTTGTGTTGATTATTTCAATATTAGTTCATATGAAATGCTGAGATTACATCTTTGACAGACAGGTGCAAGTGCTAGTTGAAAATGGCCAGGTGGATTTACATTCAAGCTAAATGTAAATCCACTGACGTAACCCTCAACCCAAAATCCAGACAATTTAGATAACATGAATCTTTCTTATAGAAAGGTTTTCCCTTTTCCGTCATAATTTGGTTTGGTAAAATACAGTAGGCCTATATCTTAACAGAATTTGTTATATTTTGGACATATTTGTAAATTGAAGGGATTCAATTTAGGGTGACATTACAATAGATAAGACACCTCACATACTGCACATAAAACAATCTGTATAGCCAACCCATAGGAGGTACTTCTACTCAGGCTCACCTGGAAGCCTGTTTTGCAGAGGCCTGTAGCTCTGCAGACACATGCAGGAAGTAGAAGCTAAGGAAGACCCGTCTCTGGAGCAACAGGAAGAGGAAACAAATGCTATCCCAAATGATCCCAGCCTCTTCCACTGGTAGGGCGCACGTCTTGTCCCCCACAGACTTGGCTGATGGAAGGAATACAGACAAAATACACGTGAATAAGTAGCACATGAAGTGACATTTAGATAAATATGCCAAAAATACAGGATTTCGACAGAAGTGTAGTGTAGCATCTTGCAAGGAGTCACTGTGTTATGTGTATGAGGCCACTGATCATTCAACTGGTATAGAAGTGCTTGAGGAAACAAGTACTCACGGTCATAATAGCCCTTTACTGTGCATACTAGACTGAAGAGCTGTATGACCCAACAAAAGCCTTTCTGCATCTCAACTACAAATACACACGCCAGGATCTGTATTCACAAACACACACCAACATGCATTTTAGAGTACATAACCAACAGCATTAGTCAGTATGATTATTTTATAATATTATACTATATACGTATAGTATATAGTATAATAATATTTACCATTTACCATTTATATAGTATTGTATGTTAGCTGTTATTCTTAAGAGGAGGAGCAGACAAATGTAATTTAATTTCATTAAATCTATGATGTAAGTTCCAACTTCTCAGCCATGCTGAGAAATGTATGCAGGCATGGTATTATTTACTTCTGACTCGGTTCATTAGGGTGATTCTTTTTGTATTCAGGTTTTTAAAGCCTAGTGATTGGTTGAATGCAAATTAATACTAAAATATTCCCTCCCAGTTTCCATCCACATTCAGTGTAATTTTGTATTAAACTAATGATCAAAGTATGATAACTGTTTGTGTGTGGAGGTGTGTTCATGTGCTTCACTTACCGATAACACATTTTTTGCAATGATAACTGCTACATTATAGATTATAAGGCAGTCCCATACAGCAAGTCGGGTCCTAGCTGGTTTGACCAATAGCTGTGTCCCAAACAAAAAGAAAAAAAAACAGGCCAGCAAATAACCCAGTCCAAACACAGAGATTCTGGTTGCTCCGGTGACAAAGACCACTGACAGCACAAACCAGTATAGGTATCGAAACACTAACACTTTAGCCATGTCAAGGTAACACCTAGAACAAGCAAAGCAAACACAAAAAGAAAGAGGGAGGGAATGGATGCAATTCATTATTATGGCAAAATATAGGACAACAACTAAATCTGATACAAATCAAAGACATTGTAGTAATTTGCAGTGAATGATATAGAGGTGGTGTGTTGTGGTATGAGTTATGACATAGTTGATCCTGCCTTCCATTCCAGTGACAGACTTGGTACACCAAGTCATAGTATAAATATGAATGTTTGATAGTCGGACAGATATAGAATACAGGGTTATTGGTTCAATAAATAATGCTCTTTGCCTGCAGTTGATGAAGTTGGGCGCAGGGTTAAATAGTTGGTTCTCCATGGGGTCAGGACAGTCTGTATTTTCTCCCGCAAGAACCATCCAATTCTCTGTCCGCTCATTCTCAAATACCTTCCACTGCTGGGAGGCACACATGAGCAAGACAAAATCCGCTGTAGATACACAAACACACACATGTGTGAAGTCCAACAGGGAACAAAACCACAGAGTATCAGCAGCCTACCCTAACCCTAACCCTTACAATCACATCCCTGAAACCATCACTTTAGTCCGAAACAATGCATTACAAGGAGACATGTTTTATGTATTTTTCAGCTGCTTGTTTGAGTTTCTAAATAAGCATTTGCTACGTTTTCAAGAACATTTTACACAACCAATTGGAAGAGCTCCTTATTGTGTGTAATGTGTTCTTTAGGGTGTCAATCTGGTTTAATCAATGATTGATTAAACCATACATTTCTCAGAGACCCATTTACAGTATATTATGCCAGGAGGTTTTAACTGATCATGTGATCAATCTCAAGAGTCATGAAGACTGAATGACTCCATGTGTCAATTTGTTGTCATGAATGTATAATGCTCTTTCATTAGACATCTAACATTCATTTTATATACTTTTGTTTTTGACCAAGCTGTTTGGAGAGTTTGGGGAGGCAGTAGCTCAGGAGGTTGAGCTGTTGTCTGGTAACCGGAAGGTTGCTGGTTCGATCCCCGGCTCCCCCTAGCTAAGTGTCGAGTTGTCCCTGAGCAAGACACCTAACCCTAACATGCACCGCCGTCGGTGCATGAATGTGTGTATGAATGGGTGAATGTGAGGCAATGTAAAGCGCTTTGGATAAAAGCGCTATATAAATGCAATCCATTCCATTTGGAGTAATTAATTACAAAATATACAGCGTGACTTTCCTAGTTATACTCAGGTGTTGTTGTTCTTAAACAAACATAATTTATATGGGCTTTACTCTGGGCTGGTATCAGCAAAATATACAAATTAATAGATGAAAAGTATTTACAGAGACACAGAATAAGGGGAAAATTCCCATGGGCAAGTGTGTGCAGCCACACATATCCACACAGTGAGTACCTATGAGGTTTTGTGAGTTGGGCTCAGTGTAGAAATCCGGCAGATAGATCCACTTAATCAGAGCTGAGTTGATCAACACTGGAGTGTTCCACCGCCAAGGATAATCTGCACAGAGGGATTTTAAAAAGCAAACAGAGGAGACAAGAAAGAAAGTCAACAGGATTATTTGTGGAGACTGCCTCAAGCCACCCAACAACCATTAATCTACAAAACAGCAGTATGGAAGAAAGTATCATGAGATTAATAGTGAATATATCTGTGAATATATGAATAAAAATTAAAATCAATTTAATATACCCTTTTCAAAGAGGCGTCATCGTAGGACAATCACAGGTGTCATTCATAACATTAATTATGGGTCTGCTACTTTTATGGGCACATGGTCCATGGTCATTGGGCCTCATGCGCACAGATTGTATTATGGTAAATGGACTGCATTTATTTTTTTATTTATTATTTACATTTGCCTCACATTCACCCATTCATACACCGACCGATCTGAGGTGTGTGTGTGTGTTTGTTTCCGGGTGTGTGTGTGGCTTGATCTATGAACGCACACTTTCACGCGATAGGCCTTACGTTTATATTACTTATCTCAACAATTCTAAACGTCAACTTCTATATATCAACACTTCATCACTGCCAAACTGTTGAAACTGAAAGTAAATGCAAACTAACTACCCTCGAAGCGCTGCAATCTGTGCGCTTGCCCAAACTGCCCTGCTACTCTTCAGAACAACTTTAATATTATTCAACATGACATGATTCATATTTTTGGTTTGCAGTAGTAATATCAACACCACAATTACATAGACGCATGGGCCGCTTTGCCTTGCCAAGCCGTCTTTTGGAATCTATTTTAAAATCAAACCACCGACAGCGGACACCACATTGACAGCATTTGTTATTGTGGCCCACTCTTTCACCTCACCTCCTTTACCATTAGCAGGTGCTCTAATGCTACTACTGACGCTGCTACATATTATTGATTTGAACCAACCAAATACCACAGGAAGACAAGTATAGGCCTACAGCAGAAACCATCTTGTTCCAAGTGAAACTGCCCATAATGCAAAGCAGGTCTGAGGAACAGAGGAACTATAGTGTGAACAGAAAAAGGACTGAGCCTTCTCTCAACTGAACTAACAATGTGAACACAAAAATAAGTCCCTTTTCTGTTGGTCCACTTTTTGCTCCACTTTGAAACTGAGTATGGTTCGTTTAAAGAGCACTATATGTGAACACCCTTAGTCTCTCTACCGTGCTCTGGTACATAAAAGTAGCCGACCCATAATTCATGTTATGAGTGCCACCTGTGTGTGTCCTATGATTACGCTGTGAAAAGGGTCTATCCATGCACTTACCTATACAGAGAGCAGGTGGCATACCCACACACAGTACATACTGATAGATCATGAAGACGGACAGGAACAGGCAGTATTTAGGCCAGATCTTAGCCATAGCTGCCCGCCTCCGCCTCACTAGGATGATAACCAACCAGCAGCCATGGATTATCACCACAAAGTTCATCCTCTGGCCAATCACATTAATAGTCATCAAAAAGCATATCTGTGAGACATAAGAGAGGAGAAAATATATGACAGAGAATACAAAATGTAAACGTATATACAGTGTATGTGTTTATATAAAATGTATATGTATAAATATATATATATATATTCCTGTATATATATATATACAGTACATACACCATTTTTAAACCATACAAGCCCTACCATATCTAAAGCACATATCTACTAAGAGAACAGTTCAACTTTATATGATACAAGTAGGGTATATCTGCAGATCAATCACTTTTCGGTCCGACCGTTCAGAAGGTTTGAACTACTGACGACACAATTTTCAACACGGTATAGCAATATAGCAAGCAGTGTTTGAGACTGCTGCACATTGAGTGTTTACTGTGATGTTGTGTCCATAACAGTGCTATTCATTATTTGTAATGATGTGATTTTTGCAAGAAAGCGATATATAATCAAGACATGGGTGGGTTGAACAGATAATAGAAACAAGGTTTCAATCTCTACCGAAGCTCATCACTTTGAAATGCACAAATTGGAAAGACATTGAAATGATACACAGAATGTGTGTGTGTTGCAAATGTATTTCTTGTCTAGTGTTGGATTGGTTACATTTTAGATTTCACAAGCTGCAGCCTTTGTAAATCAGAGGATATTGAATAGCAAATGCAGCATATATTCTGTGGATTTTGCTGACATAACATTTCTTCCTTCCTATTACAGTCCTGTGCTAGCTATTGAAGATGTGACCTTACACAACAAAAATGAATTGCAGTTCCAGAAACCCATGAAATTTAATGCAACAATAATTTGAGCGTGATTGGTCAGACCAAAAAGAAATTGACAGTAATCCCGCCCACACAAAGTCTTCGGTCTGCAGATACACATACTAGAATTACACAATGAAGCAACAAAGTTTAATCTTGTGTCAATTTTTACGGAGGGAGATACATTTGAGTTATTTAGCTGTTGAAGTAAGTTGGTGCTAATTGTACGGTATAAAAACGAGAGGTTTTTGCTTAACAACGGTCCAATAGCAGAAAACACACATACCTCCAGCCCAAACTTGTAAAATGTATAGTTTAGCAGGTATTTTAGACATGTCATGAGACCGTTGTCTAGTGTGTCCCTGGTGGCGGAGGGCAACAGTGTGTGAACAGCAGGAGGGGAACATTGGACCTGGAAGTAGTGGTGAATTTGGTGACGATAAACTGTTGCTTCAAACACAAGCAACATCAGGACCACTAAATGATTCTGAAAGGGAAGCATACAGGAGTAATCCAGATTAATCTCACTGCTCCAACTGACTGAACTGTAAGAGCAATTTTACACGATTAGTATGATTCAACTTTGGGAATGCCAGAGCAAAATGATACTTTTTTTTTTTTACAAAATGTATTTCTGTCTATTAACTGTATTATTATCATTAATTATTATTATTATTACTCATACAGTTTAGAATTGGCCCCGTTTACACAAGTGTTTTGATCTTGGTGTACGTTACATTCAATCCAAGTTTTGAGTACATTGCGCCCTTTGTGTAAACAGCTTTGTTTAGTTTTTTAATCTAGATACAGCCTAGATTAAAAAAAATGGTTGGAATCTAGATATTTCTCTTGTGTAAACATGGCCACTGTGTTGTGAATAAAAACATCAAATTGCAACAAGTGTTAAACGACTCACGCAAAGTAGTAAATAATAATCATACCTTGCTGTATCCCAACACTGTGGCATCTTTCCTGAAGCCAAACCAGTTAGCAGGGTCCACAGGCCCCTTGTACAGTGTGGAGTTCCTCATCTGCTCTGGTGAAAGGTTGGTCTCATTGGCAAAAGGCTGATGTTGATCAGGTGAAGGAAACACAAGAACACAGAGAAAATGTCAACCCGAAATTGTTCATTTATGTTACGTTCACATAATTCACTTTAATTTAATGGGGAAAAGGATTTTTAAAAATGACCTATAACAAATCTTAAATAAATGGCAAACAAGTACAGCAGACTTGTGGTGAGTTTGTTGTGAGTCCACCGGTTCATACAGTAAACAGTTAATTGTAATTACTTGTAATCTTCCTTCAGTGAACATCTCTTGGCATACCTTACATTGAAACTTACCATGCTACAGTTGTTGGAGTACTTGGACGGATTGACGATAACTAGCTGGTACAGCATTTTACAGACGATGATGACGCACACCCAGACGGTGGAGAGACAAGAAGCCATGGGCCTGAAGCGGCCATAGGGCATCGCCAGGGACCACAAGATAACCAACAACAGGTTCATTACTGAAGGCTGGAGGGACACATAAACTCAAGTCAACATGTGAGCTGGGGTGACCAACATTAAACATGACAATGTGACCTTGTACGTATTTCTAAATGTTGCATTTATGAAC
This sequence comes from Bathygadus melanobranchus, assembly GCA_900302375.1. Taxonomy (NCBI): domain Eukaryota; kingdom Metazoa; phylum Chordata; class Actinopteri; order Gadiformes; family Macrouridae; genus Bathygadus; species Bathygadus melanobranchus. The sequence goes on from OMKP01033543.1 coordinate 8,612, forward strand.
AGAGCCTGAGATGATTGAGATTGGATACAAAGACAAGACAGACTGTTACCTCTCCCAGAGCAACCCATACAGTGTAGAAGGCCACCATCTTGACTATATGGAGTTCCAGTAGCCTCCAGAGGAAAACCTGAGCCTGGGTCAAAATGTCTGAAAACTGTCTGCAAAGAACCAGCAGCCTGTCCATCACTAGACCCCATTTACTAGGCATGAGTTCTGGCGAAGGATGGGAAGGAGAGAACAATGTAAGAAGAAAAAAATGGCAATGTGTTTAAAGAATATCAAAAAATGTGAGGAAATGACTATATTTTATATAATATATATATTATGACTCATTTTGACTATAAAATTGCCAATATTATTATAACATCCAGCTACAAAATAGGAGGCTGAGTCACTCTTTGATTACCTCCATCCTCTAATTGGTCGTTTCCATCCATCTCCAACTCTTCTTCTTCAAGGCACCCAGTGCCCTCAGAATTTGCACAGCCATTCTTTCTGATTTCAGGAGGTTATATAAAGTAATCCCCATATGAACATCATATGATGAACAGAAATATTCAACGCATGTCTTACACATTGTATAATAACCAATAATTGTAAAATAGATGAGTACATAAATGATTGAAACATGTATCAAATATTTCATGGTAGTTTGTGTATTTCCTTAATTACCTGTGTATCAGGACAACATTTTCCAGGTCTGTTAGTCTCATAAAGGGCTTGTGGAAATAGTGGAGCTGCAGTATGCATGCTAGCAAGAAGAAGCCAGGGATCAGAATGCTGCTGAACAGCTCTGATAGAGCAAAAGTCTCCAGGCCGATATCGGCCAACCTGGAAATGCATAAAGACATTTGATAGATTAGTTACATTACGTTAGATTATAGCAGCCGGCAGGTCACCACCACCTGGGTATGTGGCTGTATAATATTGCATATAAAGAACACAACCAAGTTGACCTTGATGGTGGAACAAGCTACCTAGTTCTCTATGGTTTGCATAATCCCTTACCATCTTCAAAAAACACCAAGCAATAATTATGTGCATTTTGTTGAGCTGTACTGCCATGGCTACTGATTCCTATGGCTACTGATTCCTATGGCTACTGAGTCCTATGGCTACTGATTCCTATGGCTACTGATTCCTATGGCTACTGATGCCATGGATGCTGATTCCTATGGCTACTGATTTCTATGGCTACTGATGCCATGGCTACTGATGGCATGGATCCTGATTTCTATTGCTACAGATGCCATGGCTACTGATTCCTATTGCTACAGATGCCATGGCTACTGATTCTTCCTACACCTCCTCCAATTTTTATTGTATTCTTTGATTGTTCTCAGTCGCTTTGGATAAAATCGTCTGCTTAATTACAAAATGTAAATGTAAGTTGATTCTGGCAAGCTATAAACAATCTTTATGAAAGACCTAAAAGAGTTTAAAAATGATAAACACACTGTTCCTCTGTGAAACCAGTGAAGTTCCTCCAGTAGCCAGGGAAGTCTTCAAACTGATAAGTGTAGATGGAGATTAAAATCAGCATGGTGTAGGCCACGACGAGCCACCAAAACACCTTCAGAAGTTTCCTCCAGAGGGAGTAGTACACCTGGAACACAAGAACACATAAGATAAGATAAGATAAGATAAGACTGGTTGAATTCACATTCACAATACTGCACAGACTGATTGAGTTCACAGGAATATTGATATGCATGGTTTGTTATACATTAGAAGTATAACATAATATAGTATATACATAAAAATCAAATAATAAAACACATAATATATAATACAACAATAAATAGTACAATAACATTCAGGAGTGCAGTTGGGTGGTTACTATAGCCAACCTGATAGAGGCATAGGCAGAGAAGGAAAAGTAGCATGTAGACTATTTTGTATCCAACGAGCTTTCCAGCAAAGGAGACCATTATAAACATCCCTCCACAGACATAGATCCAGTATTTGGCATAGCAGCTCATCACGACTCCTCCAACCACTTTCAGCACTGATGCGTCTCCACCACTCTGTCCTATATATGGGTAGATATGGGAGTGGAGGCCATGCAAAAGTAAACAAAACAGAGAACATTGTGGAGTGAGGGTGTTTTTCTATATAAATACATATTTTTGCTAAATAGAGCTAAGTAATCATGTCCATACACTTTGATAGATGGATAGTCAAACAACCTTGCCATTATACTGTAATGCAAAACAACTGTCAGTAGTTGGCTACTGTCCTCTAGTCTCATCTGTGTGTATGTGTCTCTTAAACACGCACAGGCTTTTAAATGCATTTTGTAACGAATGTCATAACATTGATTATTGCAGTGTTTCATAACTAAATATACTAAATATACATTGGTGCAGGAGGGCATGTCTGCCTAAGTAAGAGGAAAGAAAGAACTCTCACCTCTGGTAGTGACCTCTTGCAGTTGAGTAATAATGTTCTTCTTCCGACTGAAAATTTCTTTCACTGATTGCCGCAACAACAGCCAGAAGGTAAGCGTAAAGAGAAGCTGGGGAGAAAATAAGACATATAAGACATAACATAATTAGTGTTATAAGCACCCGTAGGACAAACCTGTGTTTGTCCTGCAGTGACACCTCTGTGAAAAGGGTCTATAGGTGAGATAACGGCTTTTACCTAATCTCAGATCCAAAAGTTTGACTATGCTTTAGCCAAATTTCTGGTAGGAAACTGTACAGCACCTGGGCCGGAAACCAGAAAGTGCGAGGGGTGGAGCTACGCAGTGTTTCCTGTTTTGTTACAGAGATATTCTTTCGAAGAGAAACTCATTACCGAGTCGCAAGATGGAAGTTTTAGATTTTTATGTATTTCTACAGTAGCCAGTCTACTACACAGGTTTGATTTTGAACCTTTAGAGACACTTTATCTAAGGACGTTCTTGTCTGGACAGGACAGGAGTTTTACCTTAGTTTAACAGTGCTGGCCGAGTTTGTGTTCGCTGTTGTACAAGGAGGGATACAACGATCCTGTCATTTTAGTTATCGGTTTTTGTTTTAGTATTAGTTCTTCTAAATCCGAGATTAATGGTCAACCATACAAAGTTTGTTGTGGTTCTGCCGGTCAGGTTGTTTCCAGGAGTGATCCATTCTATGTAACGCCTGGCTACAGATCCCTGCCCCAACATGATTGGTCAAAACAAATTTTCTGCCATCAGACTTTAGATGTTAATCTCCCCTCTTGGATCCCAAGCACTTACTTGTATGTTTGTATGTCCCGGCACTTAAAACAGTACTTAACATTGTGTAGCATCTTATCCTAGCTGTCTTGCTGTTTACCAGCAAGGGTTAACCTCGCAATTATGAGTGCTTGAAACTTGTTCTACTCAAACCTTGAATAGAATGTACTTGTAAGTAGCTTTGGACAAAAGTGTCTGCTAAATGCCCTAAATGTAAATAAAGCCTTACTCACCATAGCGCCTAATCTGAGGCATGGATAGTGAGCCCTGTCCAACCCGAGCTGTCTGAGACCCAGCGCTCCAACAGTATTTGGCAGTTCAAGGTGGAACTCCATTGCCCAGATGTACTGCAGAGAGCACAGAGCCAGGCCATAGAACAGTATGAAGGGAGAGCACAGCATTGCCACATGACGTCTGCAGGAACACAAAACAAGTGTGAGTTTTTCATAATACAATGTTAACTAAATTAAACAAAAATGAATTTGTGACAAAAAATGAAGTCGTTTCAAGCTAACATATACAATATATTGGCATAAAACTGACATGTAATTTTCATTACAGTACCTGGACCGCACAATCCATATGAGACAAGCCCATAGCAACAGCACAAAAGTCAGCCAGCTGTGGTAAGTGATGCTCCATACCTAAAGAAAATCATGTACAATATGCATTCACTTGATGTAGTTACATTATTAGCCAGCTACTACCACTGAAGTGAATTAGTCGCTGAAAACTGAGAATGTATTTAATCTAGGGCTGTCAATCGATTCAAATATTTAATCGTGATTAGTCGCATCATTGTCCATAGTTCAAAATGTATTGGAAGGGATGTTCTCCAGGTTTTTAATACTCTCATCAACATGGGAAGGGACAAAATATGCTTGCTTTATACAAATGTAAGTATATTTACAACACAATTAACACAAAACTAATATTGTCCAGAAACCCTCACCGGTACTGCATTTAGCATGAAAAATATGCTCAAATCATAGCATGACAAACATGACTAATATGACTAAGATGACTTTGTAAGTATCTCACACAATGTAATGTGTCCAACCTTTTAAGTTGGACAACTCATCACAAACTCAAGCCCAAGAAACGATGCATCTCAAAAAAATTATACGGGTACATTGGTCAGCTAAATTTTCCTTCACTTCAGTATAGACCAAAGATCGTTTTAAAATGTGGGTGATTGTTTTCAGCCTTGCTCGAGAACACAACACCCAACCTAGCAACACGCACCGTGTCTCACGTGTGGCCCCACGTGAGATGTGACCTGCATTCATGTGCAAAAGAAATGGTGTCAGCTGTCAGTGTAAAATATATTATCCAAGAGACTCCATACAACTTTTGGAGACAGACAGGCTTAGAGTAACCTGACGTACCAGATGGTTTGTCTCCCTCTTTCAACAAATGTGTTACTTTCTTGTAAGTCGCTTTGGATAAAAGCGTCTGCCAAATGCTCTAAATGTAAACATAATCTAAATGTAAATGGTTTGTTACACAGAACCACTGTTTGGAAAAGGGCTGGAACTTTCAAAAAAGACTTGGCAGGTGATTGGATGAACCATGTGTCTATCACCATGCCCGTAGCTGCCAGTAGTTCACCATAGGATGCTGATTGGTCCAAACCACTGCGGTTCGGCTACAAGTGGATAACTTGAAGCCTGGCAAGATGGATTCTCACGTGAATGTGATCTAGCAAATTTTGCTCCCTTGCAAGGTTAGGCTTAGGGGCCAACAGACGTGGATGCTTCAAAATGATGATACCAAGGTGTGGAGTTACACCTTCTTTCCTGGTTCGTAGATATTCTACCAAAGAAAACTCACTTGTGTGAGTGGATGAGGCTTTCAGAAGGGGATTTTAATCATCTACAGTGGCCAATCATGCACAGTGTTGATTTAAAACCTTTAGACACACCCGGACACACCGGTAGCATGAACAAAACATGAATTTGAAAGCATGATTGTTCTCCTTAGACGTCTCTATGGTATAGTAAAATATCATTGCTATTCATGAAGTGTTTATTTTTATGGTTAGGACGTGTCAGATACTCCAAGAGGAGCTCAACACAGCCTTATTTGAGAGAAAGACACGGATGTAATCATTTTTTGGGGGAACTACTGGAAAAAAATGAAGTAATAAAGTGTATTTGATTATGTGTCTAAACTTTGGTCACTTTTTTGGATACCATATGTAAAATGGAACCCTTAAATGATTGAGCCGACGCACTGCCCTCAGAAGATCTGACGTGTCCTACCTCATTAAACCATAAAAAAACTAAACGGCAACGAGACAAAGATAGAAAACAACCTTCCTTTGAAATTCATGTCACTTCATTGGCCAGCTGCATTTGAAGGGAGGGGCTAAGTGATAGGTGAATTGGTGCTCAGATTGTTCCCAACGGATATACTGAAATTTTCTTTTGGGTTCTGAGTTGAAAAGTTTAAGAACCCCTGACAAAGCAAGGCCTATGAAGTCGTAGTGTACCAAACCTATCTATAGGATTAATTGATTATTGCATAATATTGCATGCGCATGTATGACAATAGTAAAACATACCATCATAGCTACGAGAGCACACACATAGCTCTGTTGCATGACCACTCTACCCATCACAAAGAATGGATTTTCACCTTCTTCATCTTGATTATTGGCAGTGCAGATGTCTGAAAAAAATCATAAAAGCGTAATTACGAGTTATACTTGCACTATGAAACGTTTCTACTGCCCCCCTCCATTAAAACATTTTTTCTCAAGTTTCTCAAGAATAACACGCACCCATCCACAAGTCAATCCATCCAGGGCATTATTCTCTATAAACAGTTGTATCCACTTTTCTGTAGTCTTTATCTGTGTTTGTAAGCGCTATATTTTAGCACATTATCCTGGCTACCTGCTGTTGTACAGTAAGGAGTCAATCTAGCAACTGTAAGCTTGTAGACTTGTTCTATTGACCTGGCAACCAGGAATGCTTGTAACTGTTCTGTTCTAATTGCACTCTACCTTCAGCGATATATTGTTGTCTCCCTCTTTCCACAAATGTGTTACTTTTTTGTAAGTCGCTTTGGATAAAAGCGTCTGCCAAATGCTCTAAATGTAAATGTAAATGTTAATGGAACTATATCATAAATGGATGCCAGGGCAGCATGGCAGCAGGGAAGCCCAGGCAGATACTTTACTGAATACAAATATGGTAAAACTAAATATCACATAAAATATATATTTAAAGCATGTATACACAATTTTGGGTTATTTTTTAAATACTAGTGGATTATATTGAATAAGTATATATTCAATTCTGAGAAGCATAAAATAAATCTAGGTATAACAATAATTATATGCCACCAACCACCAATGGCCTCTTCCCCGGTGTCTGTTCTCTCTGAATGGCCTGGAGATAGGAGCATAAGCTAACACACACACACACACACAGGTTAAATATATGTATATATGATGCTGTAAACCACAATTATCATATTCTCCGTAAATATACTATTTACCTGTGTTTCATCCTCATATATATGCCTCTGTGTATTTCTAGACCGTAGCTCCACATTATCCCTTGTTGGCTCACCCTTTCTCTCCTGAAAATAATGTAACACACACGCGCACGTGCACACACATACACACACACACCACACACACACACACACATAAGAACATTGCAAAAATACTTGCTTACAACAATGTGACAATGAGACAAAGGCATTTTTAACACACTTCTGTATTCTCAGTGAATAATCTGTTCTAGAACCTAAGTAACCTAACCCTATTTTAAATTATAATAATAAAATGCCTTTCACAAGCTTAGAGGGTTTGGTTAGTCCGAATCACAATGAACTTCAAGCTGACCAAATAAAACACAACATTCACTGAAGGGTACAAAGGAGCAGCGCCGCAGAAGTCGTTGCTATTGGTCAGAAATGTTACGTCTTTTACTTCTCACAAGCTGCCACTTCTATACAGGGGATGACGGAATTGAAAAGTTTTGTTTACCTGGTCTGGTCTATTGTATTCTGCACTGGTCTATTGTGCGCACATCTCGAATGGGTACAATGTTATGTCTGTGGACTTTATTCAGCACTTTTTGTATGTGCTCTTCGTCTAGTTCAGTCTTTGTCATTCGTTTTTACCTCAACAATTTTAACTTTTGACATTTAACAACAATATACAATATACATTACCATCCCTATCTTCCCTTCTCAAACTCTACTTGTCCATTCAGTACCCATATGTTCAAATATCTAGTTAAAGGATTGGTTCACTATTTTGGAGCCAAGGGCTTATTTACAGACTATCCGGCATGATTGAGTCCAGCATGAGTGCTCCCAGCTATGGGAGTAAAATTTTACTCCAGAACAACTTTTCAAGGATTACTGTGGCCCTGTCCTGAAAGGCTGAATTTCTGGCTAGCCTTCCTATGTATAGATGTAAACACTACAATCGCTCAACTTTGCTTGGCTGACAATCGGGTTTGTGGGGAGCATTTTGGCTAAAGTGATTTTAGTTTGTTTAAACCTAGCATATAAATCGCCATAAACTACTAACCTAATCCATGTTTCCAGGGTGCCATAGATGATGGGTCATGAATGCGCATTTAGTCAGGTTCAACCTATCTGAGATTGAAATTGGCTGTTCAGAAATCGAAAATCCAGACAGTCCAAGGAAGCCCTCGCTTGAGTCAGGTCAGGTTTAAGCTTAAACATATGCTAACCTGCTACTTGAAATAGGCCCGCAAACCTGAGTTTACTTGATGGAAAGATGGCAGAGGGTGAGGACAGAGAGGAATTGATCCCGAGTGTCTCACACATCTTCATTTTGTTATTATGTGGAGCACATGTTTTTTTGTTGTTTTTGTTTTATATTTGTTTTTGTTGGCCGAATTGGTAGAGAGCAGAGAGCACAGCTTATTGTTTAATAAACAATTGAACTGAACATTTGTATCTGTTAGACTGACAGTTTCATTGATCACTGAGATAGCACTGACTTGGGATGTATGTAACCCTAAAAAGCTTTGATGTAGTGAACTACTTTTGCTAAGTAAATGGTAGCTTAGCTCACTACACTTTCCAAGTAGCTTGCCCAACACTGTAACTGCAGTCTGAAATCATACAAAAGAAATTGGTTTGGGGGTAGAGAAGCAATTAGAGAATGGTAGTTTGAAGGCTTTTTTCAGCGATATAGCATATAGGACCTTCATACAATTATAGCTGTCTACAGCCCTGTCCTGACTGTATTACCAACCATCAAACCATCCATCCATCTTCCTCCGCTTATTCCGAGGGGTCGGGTCGCGGGGGCAGCAGCTTAAGCAGGGCAGCCCAGACTTCCCTCTCCCAAGCCACTTCGTCCAGCTCCTCCGGGGGAATCCCGAGGCGTTCCCAGGCCAGCCGAGAGACATAGTCTCTCCAGCGTGTCCTGGGTCTTCCCCGGGGCCTCCTCCCGGTGGGACGTGCCCGGAACACCTCCCGAGGGAGGCGTCCAGGAGGCATCCTAACCAGATGCCCGAGCCACCTCATCTGGCTCCTCTCGACGCGGAGGAGCAGCGGCTCTACTCTGAGCCCCTCCCGGATGACCAAGCTCCTCGGTCACTACCCAAAGCTCGTGACCATAGGTGAGGGTAGGAACGTAGATCGACC
>OMKP01033568.1:0-20528 GCA_900302375.1 Bathygadus melanobranchus
ACCACCCCGGGAAGCATCAGATCTAAGGATAAGCCCACCACCATCTTGGTTCACATTGATTGAACTATATAATTTTTTTTTAAATCTTTACAATTGAAAGACTTACCTGCACCTCCAGCTATCTTTTGAAGTACAGGCGCCCACGTTGTAAATGATGGCAAAACATTTGGGTAGTGCCAAAGCATATACACTGAAAAATAGATAACACACTTCAAGACATTATGCTGATGGCTATACACTGCTTTAGGTTTCATTATTTAATTCTCACAAAGGTAGTTCAATCACAGTGTTTTACCTGTGGGATAGAGCCGTTTGTCCAGTTCAAAGAACACTGGGTTTTTATGAAGAACATAGAGAGTTACTGCATCTCCCTTGTGTGCATAAACCTTAACTACATTTAACTCCTCTTTGTTTGGGACCAATTCTGACAACTCTTCTTGAGACAACAAGGGAAATGCAGCTGACATATCAGCTTTAAGCTTTCTCCTAGGGGGAGAAATGGAAAAGAATATAATGAAGACAGAGAAAGATATGTTGAAGGCAACAAAGTTAATAGGGTATGTATATTGATACAAAGCCTATCTGAAAGACATCGGCTTAAAATACGCTTCCATGTCTTTCAAATGAAAGCGAAATGGTGCGTCAAGTAAATAACATTAGTTGACATGCCATATTTGTGCAAATAAATCGTCAGTAGTGATTTTGTTGTAAACAAATATAATCTGACGCTACAACTAACCTGTCTGATCCTTTCATCACGGTGTTGGATTTGACACGAAACGCCTTCGCAAACATATTGGCAACGGTAATATAAATATATCTACTTGCATTTATTAAGTACTTCAATTCAATTACTTGTTTTTACCCTATTAATGAATACACGTGCGGCTATACACTGACTACTGTACTTGAAGATACGTGCCACAATGGTTCAAAATGCCTTATTATTGTTCGCACACAATATTTACCCGGCAAGAAACTGTGGAACGAGCACTCATTGGTTCCGCATCTAGTATTATTTTGGTGGTTGAAAATGTATTATTTACTACGATACGGGAAAATGTGATGCTAATTCAAAAGAACCACATTTCGAAATAGACGAAACTCGGCACGAGTCATTTTTATCAAGTCCCATGGGAATAATCAATAACTACATTGACAACTACATGAGATTTAAATTAAATTAAATTAAATCAGAGCAGCACAGAGAAGAGGCTCCTACAGTCTACTTGAATGTACTTGTACTAATGTACTTGAATGAACCAGGTGGCATTCAACCAACCTGAAAAGATGAGCCTGTGTGTGTGTGTGTGTGTTTGGTGTGTGTGTGCGCGTGTGTGTGCCAGGCTTTCTGTCCCTGGCTTCTGCTTTGCTGCCCGTTCATTATTCAATTTAATGACAAATGTATTGTGCTACATTTGTAATTATTAATTACTAATATAATATTCCCTCATTGACTTTGTGATTGTGAAACATTGGACTCATACACTGTGCTGTACTGTGCATCACCATTGCTTTGAATGTCTATACAGTATATTCACGTACGTATAAGGAGTTGAGAGGGCCCATATGTGTTTGTGTGTATAAATGATGCATATTGAGCATATTGAGGGATTTACACACAACATGAAATCTGCCACAGTAGAGTTAACTTCCACATGTCGTAGGCTCCCCTCTCTATGTTTTGTCAGCGCCGATAAGGACAGTAGATCTCTCCCCTGCCTATAGTCTCAAGTTTCAGTCAGCAGACAGAAACAAATAAGTCTCTTCTGGGATCCATTATTCACCCCTGAGGTGTGTGTGGTATAGCACACCCCATCTACACCGCAGCTCCCTCTGATTGGTGCCCAGGAAGGCAGAATTCCTTTAGCTGAAGCCCTATTAGCTGCTGGCAAAAAGCAGCAGCTAATCACAAAAGGCCCTGAGAGTCCCTCTGGAGATGGACTAGTGGAAACATCGATGGCATCACTACTCTCGATTGTTACTTGCAGTCATGGGTACACATGTGCGTGAATTGTGGACAAAGAACAATTGAACAATGTAAAATATATACAATCTAATAAAATCTCTGAAAATGGCCATGCCAAAAGATAAATGCAAAATAGTGGAAAATGGAGCGTTGCAGTCCAACATGAACCAGATAGAATTTAAGTTTTGGAATTGATCAGTTTTGGAAAATGTTTACAAGTTAGCCTCACATGGAGTTCTAAACGATGGGGGACACTCCAGAAAGTAGCTTGCATGCTGTTTTGTTTTCTACTGCTGCTGTCCTGGACTGGGTTGGGTTGAATTCTCATATACTGTACGAGACAGAGGAAAGTATGCATTCACAGAATGAGGCAAAGAGCTTTACATTTCATATCATCCAGTGCTGGTTGTATAACTCCATCAATGTTTTCCTATCGTCATCCCAATCCTCGTGTAGACAACAACACATGTTTCATGATGTCGTTGGCAGCTGTTCAAAGTCTAAAATGTGAAACCTAACATGTCAGAAGAATCTTTCCCAAAGCTCTGTTGACCATTTAGATTTTTTAGCCTATTTTTCTAGTCCTTTTCTAATTAAATGCATGGTAAATCCTGGATTGTATTGGATTATTATAACAATAAATCTACTATAACAAGAGCAGCTCAATAAATGGCACCTCCTTTATCCAAGAGATCTTTGCCATTACATGTCAATACATGCTTTTTAAATTTCAGACTGGATGTTAGGATTACTGTTCTTCGGTTTTATGGATCTCAAAATATTTAATAACAACAGTTTAATTATACGCCCACTATTAAGAACCAGTGCCCAAGATATTATCCTTGTGCTGGATGTTTTCTTGTAATTACTAGCATGCGTGTGTTGGCGTGCGAAGGGCTTTTCCCTCAGCGTCATTGTGAAATATTTGCCGTCTGATGTCTCTAATGTTACTGTTTGTGTCCAGCTGTCGTTATTAAAAAACAGTTTACTTAAATAATGCAATAATAAAACTATTTAATTCAATTGAAAACTCAACTAAACTTTTGCACATTTAAATATAAATAAATATAGAACAAATCTGCCAGACAAACTCCATGCCTTTGAAATACAGCTTTTCAAGCAAATGTTTCCTCAGAAATCTTGCCAGTCACCTTATGTTCCCTCTCTCTCGCTCCCCCTTTCTCTCTCATCTTTTTTAACACCATTTAGCTAAAATTGTTTGTAAGATAGACCATTTTTTCAGTCCATATATAATGCAGTATGTCTACAGTTCTTTGAGCACCACCTTTAGTCCTTTACAGTCTTGAATTTAACCAACATAATTATGTATATTTTAATGTATCGAATCATGCATACATTTTGCCATCGTTTGTGACATGGAAGAGAGTAAATTATTCTAAAGCTAAATGGAAATTTACTTCCACATGTCAACATGTCAATGTCTACATTCATAGATATGAGCTACCACAAGACAAAAAAACTCAGTCAGTAACTTCACAGTTTGAAAGACTTCCATATTTATTTTAGAAAGAGGTTCATTTTTTGAACACACGTTATGTTGATTTCTCTGGGAATTTGTTGATGTGTGTGTCTTTGTTTATTCATTGTAAAAAAGAAGTTCCACATGTGTCCCCAATTCTTGCTGATTGGGGCTAATGACATGATGTTTCCAATTCCAGTACAGCATGTTGTGTCACAAACAATCCCGCCTTCATATCCCATCGCACGCTGTATAGTAAATCCTCAAACCTGTCTTTTGCAGGTCTCCAGGCTGCCAATGGCATTTCATGTCTCCCACCATAAAAAACTATTGTTAAGGAGCGGTGAGGGCGTGACCGCACAACGCAGTGTAGCACCAAGGTCTCGGAAAGTGTTAAAAATCAGCATAAGTTACTTAGTTATAACTTAGTTATAACTACCAACATTGTGTGGAACAATCTTTTGGAGCCTTTCAAAGTCTAGACATTGCAAAAGTTGTTAGTAGTTGGTATTCTTCCCACAGGCTTGTGTTATCTCCAAAAATATGTTGAAGCTTGGAATGTGAATTATTATAATAATCAAAAATAATGACAACAAGTCAAGTGCACTATTAGTCCTCAGTCCTGTCACAGTGGAATCCGACGAAGCCACCACTCGAGTCTGAAGTGCAATTGAATGAATGAATGGAAAAAGCAAAAAGAAAATGCCATAAATTCTGTGTAGCTCCATAACCTACACATTTTAACCCCAAGGCCGTGAGGAATACCGTGGCCACGTTAATGATAAGGCACTACGGAGACAGAAGAAAACAAGGTTGTTAAATAGCAGATGTCTGCACCAGAGCCCAGATGGGATTGATATATTCACATGGCTGGAGGTGATATGTTGCAGTGTAAGCACTACACACGAGTGGAAAATGTATGGCTGTTAATAGGACCGACTTGGACTGCAGCTGGGAAGAGGTGGAGGTAGAGGTTGGGGGGGGATATTTACTGCAACACAGCATTACATCCTAGTCAGTTTGTGGATCCCAAACACTAAGAGGGAAGAGAAAGAGAGATCACATCTGAACAGAATTGGTAAGTATAGCTATATATTTTGCAAAGTTTCGAACTATTTGGAGACATGAGCATATATTATTACCAAACGTAAAACTATAAATATAACCATGTATTGCAAGTTGCCGTTTTTTCCAGTTGTTAGCTATGTGTGACATGGATAATTAATTTGCTTTTGACCTCCCCACCAACCCCAACGCCGCAACCCCCCATGGACCTTCACTCACCACACCCACCCACACCTTTGGCCCCTTGAGATCATGCGGTTTGTGGCGCTTGTCATCGTGGCGTGTCTCCTGGACCTGAGCTTGGCTCAGCGTTTCAGCCAGTTGCAGTGGTTGGCCCAGCTGCGGAGCCGCTGGCGCCAGCCTCAAGCCCAGTGGGCCGACAGCAGGGACCAAGACTGTCCCCTGGAGTGCGACTGTCCCCCCAACTTCCCCACGGCCATGTATTGCAACGGCCGCAACCTGCACCATGTGCCCTATGTCCCCACGCACATCAAGTACGTCTACCTGCAGAGGAACGAGATCACAGGCATCCAGGACGGTGTGTTTGACAATGCCACCAACTTGGCCTGGGTGGTGCTGTTTCAGAATCACCTCAACTCCGATAAGATCGGAGTTAACGTCTTCAGCAAGCTCAGACACCTGGAACGCCTCTACTTGGATCATAATGAGCTCACTCGTGTCCCTCCTAACCTGCCCAAGTCCATCACGGACCTTCGCCTCGGCCACAACCAAATAGCCAAGATCCAAGCGGAAACATTCGAGGGGATGACCCGGCTCACCAACCTTCAGCTCCATGCAAACCTCATTGAAGACACTGGAGGGGCATTCAAGGGGCTGAAGTCTCTGGCCATATTGGACATGAGGAAAAACAACCTTCGCAAGATGCCTGAGAACCTTCCAGCGAGACTTCACCAGCTTTATCTGGGCTCTAATAAAATAGAGAGCATTCCTGCTGACTTTCTGAGCATGCATCCCAAATTGCAGTTCTTAAGGTTGACCAGTAACATGCTGACAGATAAGGGGATTCCATCCAATGTGTTTAATGTGAGCACGCTGATCGAGCTTGACCTCTCCCACAACAAACTGGAAAAGATCCCCATGTTTAGCAGGGACCTGGAAAACCTCTACCTACAGGCCAACCATATTAAAGGTATGTTCATATATCATTTAAAAAAAAGTGTGATTATGGGTTTCAATTTGATGCCCTATAATAATAATAATAATAACAACAATAATAATAATAATAACAACAATAACAATAATAATAATAATAATAATACATGCCATATTTTATTGTGTTGTTTAAACGGTCCTTTCAAAAATAATTAACAGATCTGCAAACCATTTCATGTTTCACTTTGTTCTCATTTAACTTTTTATCCTTCTTCTTTCAGAGTTCTCTTTGAGCAGTTTCTGCAGAGTGGTAGACATGACCAACTACTCAAAGTTGAGGGTGCTGCGTTTGGATGCCAATAAGATTAGTGCCAGAGACATTCCTGCTGAAGCTGTCTACTGTTTGCGCCTCGCCGCCTCTATCAATGTCTAGAATCTTGTATCCTATCTCATCAAATTATCTCTGGAGATGTGTCTGAACGTAACCCGTGTCCTCTATAAAAACATCTCTTCATAAATTGATTTAGGACCCCATTACATCTATTTCTGTCTTCAACCGATTCCCACTTGGGTTTTCTGACTTTGTTTTTCTGTACGTTTGTACATCACTTAAAAGGGAAAACTAAATAAGTAAAATTAAGTTAGTGATTCACAAAATGTCAGGTCTACACAAGTTAAAATGTCCCATAATAGTGTCATAACCGACTGTGACAGTGTTGAAACTGTTTGTCCCTTTGCTTCCATCATGTGGAGTAAAGTAGTCTTACAGCAGGAAAGGAATGAACACATGATTCTCATTAGCTTGTTCAAAGAAAGATGAGTAATGTGTTTATCTAAATTTGTGAAGCCTACTTTTTGCTTTTAAACATTACCCACGGCTCATTAGCATCATTTAACGTGGTTAAGTATTAACAGTAATGTGTAAATTGTATGTTGTATCTTGTAAGAATGTAGCCTAATAGTCAACTACAATTTGTTTGTTTTTACAGACTATTTCATCTGTGTACAATTATGTATGACACTTTTAACAACTATTATGCCTATTTTAATGTTTTCTTCTCATAATTGAAGTTAGCGTGTGTCTATGCAGCCAACGCTTGATTGATTAATTAATTAAGTATAAAGCATGGGGAGAGCCGTTGGAACCATTAATATAATTATCTCACAAAGCCAATTGTTCCCTTTGTTGTGTTTTTACAACAATTAGTTGGAAGCCGACAAGGGTGTGTTGTTTTTCTGTTACACAGATGCCTTTAATCTGCTGCAGAAAATATCCCGAATAAATAATATAAAATTAAAATACATCACCACATTGCGAGGGGAAATATTGCACATCAACTATACTTTTATTAACAATGATCAGTAGTAGGCTGGGAAGTCTTTTCACACTCCACTTCCAACCGATATTTTTTGGACTTTGGAGGGGACTAAATTCAAACAAAACAAGCCGCACATGATCACATGATCACATGTAGCAGTCATTTCCACAGAAAATAGGAGGGATGTGATCCTCTGGGACACACATTTCATGCTATGCAAATAGAGAACCAAAGAGCCGTTACTCAACGTAACACTCACCTGTCAGATGGAAACAGATTTATTAGTACCCTTAAGGTCTAGCCAAGAAGACGAGACGAGATCAGAAGCGCCATGTTCTCTTCATTTTTTTGACTACCTTTAATTACATTATGTATTGCTACCAGGCTGTGATAATGTGTAATGTAATCAAAAGTATTTTACACTTAGTACAATAGTGTATTTTTTTCTTCCCTTGTAGCCAGAATGGTGTTGTTGTTGCGTGGCGTTTTGTATTTGTATTGTGGGGAAAATGATATTATGAACTGAAAGCAAACACAAAGTAATAAATGCTTTGCATTGATATTCAGAGTCAATTGAATATGATGATTCTATGTTGAACTCTGGTAACATTATTTTGGGCAGAGTGGGCAGACTTTCTGTAAAAAGGCACAGTTTTTTGAAGATTATCTTGAGCTTTGAACGTCTCATGAAATGGGACGCTAAACCAGCAGGCAATAAAATCACATCACACATCCTTAACAAGGTCATTAGTGTCTGTGTTTGTCCCCATGTTAACAATGTATTGGCAGAGGTAATTTTACACAGATTTTTAAATGTGTCCGTAGATTAGTATCATTCAGACAATTTAAAGATGTTAGCATAATAAATTACTTGTTGAAACATTTGGAAAACAGCTTTAGCAATGGATAAGAAAGTGGTTATGTTACATATGATAGACAAATCATTCAACATAGATAACTAATGTAAAAATAAATCTTTTTTCTGTCAAGTAAATACAAAAATATAAGCCATGGATACGGCATAAACGTGATATACAAAGCAGATAATCCTAAATAAAAAAACCTTTGCTTTCCGCTGATACATACGGTACACATGGTACATTATACATATGATAACATGCTAACTCTTGTGTCCTTGCTGATGAATCAACCGCACGTCCAACTTCGGGTGTGCGCCACACGCTGCTCAATTCATGCGCTGTCATTGCCTTATGAAAAGATAAAATGCATGCGGTTAAAAAAAGATCAGCCCTACGATCGTGAATCCATGAATCCATCCTGTAAAGGGGGGGCACTTTAGCTCCGGGAGATGGGCTACTCACAGCATCACGTCTCCAGATCTGTGGTCCGCGTGTCTCCGCTTAATCTACACAACGGACACAAATGAAGAAGAACGGGGTGAGAGGTTCAGAACAGAGTAGACACCAGCTACTTCAAAAAGCAAACGAAATATGTTGTGACCTTTGACCTCTCTGTCATGGGGAAAAAAATGTGTTTTAGGAGGAACACAAATTAGGAAGAACACAAATTGAAACCAGTTGTTTTCTGTGTGGGCTTATGTTTAGTGCACCGAGGAATTGGGCCTCTATTGGTTCTGCCACATATTGGCCGACTGCAGTTTAACGGCAACGAGGTGGCTCTATTTTCTCTATTTTCTCAGATTCAGTGCCAAGCCATTGTCATGGGTTGACAACGAATGCTTTCCAATAGGCCTACTGGGGGAATGCTGAGCAGCATTAACTGATAGAAAAAGCAACATTTAGAATATGTGTATGAGTATATGTATGTACAATATACATACTCTTGAGATATACAGAGTATATAGATATATATACACACACATACAGAGTGGAATGACAACAACATGACAGTCAGTTCTCTCCACAGTCAGAACCTCCCATAATTATGTCCTTTGTAGTGATGGCACGGTACCTTTTGTATGATTATGCAGTAGAGGATACATAAAAGCAACACTCCTCCACAGATGGAAGTGATTATGAAGCCAAGCTTGTACAAGCCTGTTTCCAAACTTCTTGGGTCTGCGTTCATTGAGTACTTTTCAGCACTGTCTGTGGAAATGGGAGATAGACGTAGGCGTCAAACGTTAGCAAGGTGAGGGCAGGGGAGGTTGCGAGTCATTGCACACACCAGTGAGACATGAAATAAACAAGGGTCCCACCTGTTGTTAAGCGGTCTGTTTGGAGGTTTGGAGGTACTTCTGTGCTGACCTCAAAGGCCACAGTGTATTCGCTCTCACACTGCCAGTCTACAGGGGTCTCCCTGGTGGTCATCAGCTCCCAGTAGACCGACAGCACCTCCAAGGCCCTCCTCAGTGCTTCTAAAGGAGACTGTTTAAAGGGCACTTCAAAATGTTCTGGTTTGTCCTGAGGCAGAATTGAAATGAACGAATCATACTTTCAATTTCAATTTTTCAACAAAAAGCAGTAGTTGTGTAGTAGTTGTGTAGTGTCATTCAGAGCGGTATATTTGAGTAGCTTGTAACCAGGTTTACGAGGAACTCTGTCATATTAAGCGCGCACTAACCTCGACTTCCTCATTAATCTGAGGAACACACTTCTGAGAATAAATGTTGAGAATGAGCGCCCTCAGAGACTGAACGTAGCCGTCGTTAACCGAGCCCCTGCCGTACTTGAAGTGGGTCGTGAGCAGTTCCAGGATCCACGGTAAAGCTGCTTTTACGAAGCAACATTTGCTCTGTCGTGGTTAAGCAAACAAAAGCAACATGAGTTCTTTGAACATTCCCTTTGTCCAGAATCAGAGAAAAGAAAATCGAATAGATGAGTCGCAATGAAAAGTCACCTTACCAAATCCCTCCGCTCTATAAATGTGTAGGTTATCATACACCCACTCCTTAACTGGTTATCCATCTGTGAGAACAGGGATGTTTCAGTCCTAGACTACAGAGTAACAATCTGCCACGCCATAACATGAATAAACAAAATATATGTACAAATGCCATCCCAACAATCACAAGTGATACAAGCACATACCAGGTGTCTAAGAGTCATGAGGTGCTCTCTGGTTATAGAGTGTCTGCAGGGGCCGGGAACCTCACCCATGGTGAGAGGGAAGCTCAGGAACACAAGCACACAAAGACAATTTACCTGCAACACACAACGTACAGTACATTGGCATGTGCCACCCTTGTCCAAAGGAGGTCAATTTCGACTTGGCGATACCCCCCACTATGTATATGAGTATAAGTATCATACGTATTATAGTACTATGACATATACCTAGGGGGGGAATCAGATCTATATGGGTGTCACAGGAAAGTGAAGAATGATCGACTACAGAGCGGGAGAGAAGGGAGTAAAGTAAGCATGCCACGAGAGGAATCTTCACAGTGCTGCTATCAGTTCTCAGAGACAGAAACCAAGCACAAAGGATTTCAATTGAAACCATTCAAGATAGTGCAGCCTCATTGTGAACTTCAGAGACATATAAAACATTTCTTTGAAATGAAGGAGGAATTCAAGTTTGTCCCTCTCTATTTTTGCTGTGCTTCTGTTCCTTCACATAATGTGTGCACTCTTCAAGCTATTGCTTAGATGTTGGAATCGAAACATCTGGAAAGTCTCCTTCAAAACGGACAGCTATTTTTATTTCTCTCTTAGCCCGGAGGAGAGAAATCATGCACACATGCAGTCTATCCCAGAAATGTTTTCTGCATGGGGTCATGCATGAATGAGGGATCGAACAGGGATCGAAATAACTCAAGTCCTAGTGACATTTCCAGAACACTGCCGGTATGGCTGTGTTGTGAATGAAAGAAGTGACATTGCTGAGAGAGGCATGTAAAGGGTCCGTCTGTTGTAAGACACTTTCACATGGAACGAGGAAACCAATCGCAAGACTCCGTTGACAACGTATTTCAATGAGGGACTTTTTATCTTAAGGTGCCAATGCTATTCGGATGATTCGATGACAATATCAATATAAGGGAGCTCTTCTAAGTTGTTATTCTGTTGAGTTTCATGGCTGATGGCATCCATGCATTACTTTCATCTTCCATATGGAAGTCCATATGGACCATTTATTCCGGCATCGCTATGCCATGTGTGAAAAGGCGCAAGACGGAAATGTTCCAGAACGTAGCTGCATGGGCGAATGGTGAAAATCACGAGCGGTATGTACGAACAAAAGGTTATCCCAGTAATTTACTAAGGAACTGAGTGTGAAAGGTTTATTTCAGGGAGAGGCGCGTAAAGGGTTACATCCGTCTGATGCAAGAGCACCGTGCATCCAAACAACTTCAGACTCAACATTGCACTTACTTGGGTCCTTAGCAATGATTCAATTATCTCAACTCTCTCCCCTGTTCGATCTACCTGTTCAGCCCGTCAGTACACCTTACTGTGGAGCGGGGATTAAAATTTGTCCCTTTGACAACCTTAACCTCTTCATTACTACAAAATATATTTACAAAACCTATTACTATTACTACTCTAATACTATCCCAAGCAAAAAACAAATATATTTAAAGGTACAATTGATAACATTTTCATGGAGACGAATAATAATAAAAAATACCAACACATCCACAGAGCTTTTAGAAAGGTGTACAAAAATGATTATGATGAATTCATTATTTGAAAAATATGTACAGGTCCAAAATGAATGTTTTCTTTACTTGACGGTTGCTTCTTGCTTCTAACAAGGCTTGTGAGCCATTAGTATAACAACGTTGGTATCACGTGATATCTCTGTCAACAGCGATCAAGAGTCTTAGTAGTTGCCAAAATGAATTCGTTATGAATTCACTCTACCACGAAAACATTCATCTTTCATAAACTTAGTCTGAAATATGCAGGTTGTGCAACGAACTGGCAACCACTGGAATGGAATGGAAGGGGGGACGGGGAGTGCGACACCTAGTGGCTGAATGTTGTCAATGTTATCAATTGTACCATTAAATTGTATATTTAAAAAAAATATTTAAGCATATTAAGTATACTTAAAGTGTAAGAGTTCGCAGATTCGTCTGGTTCCCATGCTATATTACTATATTATATTGCACTTTTATACTCAACATTTAGAGTACACTGTAAGTCCACTTCTATTATATAACTACACTAATAACGCTTAATAAGAATATGTTTTCAGTGATGTTTTTTATACTCTTTAAATATACTATACATTCACTATGAGTACACTTTTACAGTATTTTATACTTGGAAGAACATCTTTAAGTACACTGTATGATCACTTGTGTGTGTGTTTGTGTATCGGCCTACATGTTTATAAACGTTTAGTTAATGCTGGGTAATTCTCATTTATTGACGGCTTTCCAGCTTAGCAAGATGCTTGTTCGGTTTTTTCACTTGCAACACCGAATCGACGGGAAAGCCCAGGTGTCAAACTTGACAAATGATTGTAGAAAATATAAAAAGATTATAGGCTAGAGTAAGTGGAGACTTGCGTTTTGGAATCGTTTTTCAAAAGGGATTCCGTTGAGACATGTTTTCTTGGTTTTTCATTTGGTGTTGGATTCGGTGTTAAACATGTCAATGCTCAAATCCACATCATATTGCGGTTGTTTAAAATAGGATAGATCGATTTCTAGATCTGTGAGCTAATGACATGCACGTTTGATGCGGTCGTGGAATCGCAGTCACACATGTGTAACTTGTTATGTTTTTTGTACACCTTTCTGTGAGAAATCACTCCTGTCATAGATTTAACAATTTATTGCATGAAAATGTAATGCACTTTGTCGACATGGTTCCACTCTTTTAGTGTTGCGTTTATGATATACAGATGTCAGATACAACATACCAACATCATTTTAATCTTGGCTGACCACATTTTCAAACCCGCCCAGGATGGGGGACACCATGGACAGCGCCTCAGCAAACGAAAAGGTCCCCTCCTGAGCTCAAGGTCCAGATCGCTGTGACCGCCGTTGGCCAAAAATGTCCCCTTGCGGTGGGTGCAGAACGCAGCGATGCTACATTCTGCACACACTGCAAGAGTATATTTTCGGGCCGCGCGTGGTGGAAACGCCGACATAAAAGACGATATTAACACGGTCAAACATAAGCAGTCGCTACATGTGGGACGTAGCATCATTGGGACCTACTTCAGCGGGGCCAGTGATCTGAAACAGGTGGCTCATGAGAGGACCTTTGCCTACCATCTGGTGAAACACACAAAAAAAGCAAGAATGCAAGCAGGAATTAAGAGCCTGAACAGATTGTTCTTATATTAACAGGCAACATATGTCGCGCCATATAGCGTTGGATTGGATGCTATAGTACTAGTATTCTTCCCAACATGATGAGAGGGGAGAATTAAGTATTAGGTTGTATAACATACAAATAAATGATTGAATTAGTGAATGAATACTACATCTAGTGATAAGGATGTAAGACCCGACTCCCAACCAATGTTTGCACTACCGTACCGTACTACATTTACCATGGTTAAAATAGCCTGTACAAGACTGCAAACGACTCCTTTAGAAATAACAATAATAGTGGATATCATATTTTATTGATATAAAGACTTCTGAACTATAAATGTAACCTTTGACTTGGCAGACGATTCAATTACTTAGTTTAGCTGTCTTCAAATTTTTGGGGGGTTTTGAGGAGGATGCTCAATGCTGCTCTAATTAGAGACAGGAGTCAGTGAAGCAAATATGAAGAAAAAAAACATTGCTAACAAAAAACACATTTTTGGCTGTTAGAATTAATTTTCAGGCAGATATGAATGTACTTAAATTTGAGCATGTAAAGCCAATATCTTTCTAAATGTTCTTTCGGCATGCCCCAGACCACCCTAGTTGTGGCAGGTTTTCCCTATTCAGGCAATTTTCTCAACTTTTTCACCCCTAACCACTTTGCATGCCTGAAGGATAATTTGATTATTGGAATATGTGGGGCCAGCCCCTACCCACATTTAATAAACAAATGATTTCATTCATATAATGGTATATATTCTGGCGAAATCTTAAATATTCTCAGTCTAATTGTCTGTCTATTTATGAATGGTCGTCCAATGCCCCAGTGCAGCTGGCGCCAGACACAGAACCCATACAGTCAATGGATCTAACCGTAGACTAACCCAAAGAACACCCAAAGAAGAAGGAAATTCAATTAAGTTTATTTCATTTTATAATCTTTCTGACACCTCAGGTTTGAGTGGTGCTAGCCAGCACTCGCTTATGTTCTTCTTAAGCTTTACTATTCTTTCTTTATTTTTCTATACAAACTTTTCACCTCAAGACTTCAATTCAAATTTTAACATTTTCTTCTTTGCTGCGCTATTACTTTTCTAATGAAAATGTTATATACTTTTTAAAATATTCTACTTTTAAAAGAACATATTTTGCCGTCTGGCCATTTCTGTGAGACTTCAACTACTTCAGACGTCAACTCAATTTTTCACCTTCATTCAAACGTTGAACAAGTCATCACATTAATACTGATTGAAACAGCTTTTGCGATTGGAGTTATATTTGTTGAGCATCGAGCGTTGTTTTCTGACTCCCAGGCTATGGTTTGAGGCTAGGTTCTTCATACAAAGCATTGTTTATTGGTTTCCACACACATTGAGGTAGGCTATGTAAGTCTTTCTAGAAACGTCTAAAACCATTTTCACGTCGTCACGTCAAAAGTCATCACGACTTTCGACAAATGTACTTATTGTAAGTCGCTTTGGACAAAAGCATCTTCCATAAATGTAAATGGTATCTACACAAACAATATGTCATACGAAAGCTGAGAATTGACAGATCCAACATCCAGCAGTATCAGCCGTATCATGTTGTCACCTGATCAAAATAATAAATAAATACTAATACTACTTCTTATCCTGGCCTCGTACTCATACTACTTCTAGTACTTCTAATTCTCCTACTGGTACTGGTAATACTTAACATAATACTAGGCCGATAGGTTCAAACTGTATCACTTTATTTTAGGTAATTGTCGTCACTTGTTAAACTTTTTTTCAACTATTTGACATTATTAAAATAGTTTGTGTGTTTATACTGTTACGCTCACTACATTCAGACTTTAAACTTTTTAACTCTGTTCAAATAGTTTCACTTGAGTTCAGCTATTGAACATTTCTGTCTTAGATTATGTAGGCTAACTTAAAGGTTCTATATGTAATGAATATACTGCCGTCCCCGACTACAGCCCGGAATGTTCTCCTTTGCAATGTCCCTGCCGGGCCGGAGCGTTTTGTTATGATCTGTGTCAACTCGTGGACCACGATTGACTCGTGGTCGCTTTTCATTGTCACAATAGAATACTTGCCCTCATCTCAAATAATGTGGCACTCATGTTCGTGCAGTGCCAATCTGGCAACGGTGTCTGGGGCAGAGCTGGGGAGGAGGGGGTGGCAGAGACAGCTGCCCCCTCCTCCCCAGACTCAAAGCTCTCTCCAATAGTGTGAATTTGGACTGCAGTACCCATTTTAAACACTTTGCGTCATTGTTACAGGTTACAAGATTCCTCTCATTGTTACATATATCACCTTTATTATTTTGATTATATATTTTTTTCGCTCGGGTGCTGCTACTAATAACGATTGACAATAAAAAAGTCTGCAGTCTTTTCACGGACTCACTGCCTTGTTGAGTGACCACAGACTCACCTTAATTGAATATAATACAACTAACGTATGTCATGATACAACCAGTGCATGCATTAGAGGAACATGATGCAACGGTCACATTATATCACATGGTATTTAATTCCCATGATATCCGTGATAAACTGTCCGTATCTAGGTCAGCCACGGCACTATTGGACCGACCTGCACTTTATAGACACGCCAACTCGAATACGCACACAGACGCACACACACAGATGCACACACACACACACACACACTTATATGCACGCCCACCCACTCCTCTACCTGTAACCTCCACTGTTTTATTGCAGTGTCAATGTAAAAACACCAAAAGTGTGTGAAAGAATTGTCACTTACCTTGGTTTTGCTCTGAAACAGGGAGGACACAAGGCTGGTCATCTGGTATACGTTTGGCAGTGGTAAAGGGCAGACTCCTCCGTCACACACATTGAAGCAGAGGAATACGTTTCTGGTATTTAGTTCCACTCGTGGCGAAAAGGGAATGCTGCAAAGCAAAACTGACAATTGTACATCTGGTGCCGTCCCCCCACGAACGTAGGCTAATGTGCTCCTCCTGCACACTCCGTTTGCATAGAAAGACTCACTGTGCTGATGGATCGTTCAGCCTGAGACCGCCCACATCTCTCATGTGCTCTATAAATACAATCATTTAGCTGGGATGCCTGAAGTTGTGTCGGGGCTTTTGCTCTTGGGGTTGTTAAATATCCCATCAATTTAGTTAGAAATGCATCTAAAAAGTTTAGAGTGCTGGGTTGTTGAGGCCACCATGCTTCATTGAATGTTATTCCACTGCTCGGGGCTATAATTTCATATTTTCCACATTCAAACATCTGTAGGCATATCATTCATAATATGGCATTGTAAAACATTGGTTTCAGAATGCCAGGTGAAATAATGGTCGCTGGTTGATGGGTGCTTAAACCAGCCATCAACCTCACACACTCCACAGCAACATCTGGTGAGAACCTATTAATTAATGTAGGCTAAGGAATACTCCAGCAGAAGTAGAAGCAGCAGAACTGTGAAACATTTGCATCCACAGATGGACATGGAGTGATCGATGGGTGCACAGGCAGTTAACATGTGCATGCAGCCACAAATCTGTTGTGGTCTAATGTAATCATACAAGAAGAAGTCATTTTGAAATCTGGAAAATGATTCTCATCTCCACTTAAACTCACTTTTAGCTACTTAGTTTGTTTTGCTTGCATATCAGCTTAACTTGAAATGCAGAACATATCTTTGGCAAACTGCTTTATTTAGTCCTGAATTAGATCTAGTAATATGAACTGGAAGTTCCCCAGCAGTCCCAAGCTTTTTTAAATGTTCTTTGTAAGCTTAACCCAGATGCTTTCTTGAACCAATGGATTACATTTTCAAACATGCACGAATATAGTTTCCGTCAATTCCGAATAGCTTATATTCGTTCACTCATCTATTAGACTTGTTAAGCCGATGTCGGCTGTTGGGTTGCTCTGACTGTTGCGTTATGTCACTAATGTTATTAATGTCGTAATACTAGTGAGCCTTGAGACTTATAAATCTTCTCAGAACGCTAAGAACAGTTTTTTTAACCAATGCTTTTGGTCTTTCAAAGCATTTTCGCACGTTGTACATTGCACATTTCCCAAGACATGGCAAAACAATTGTGCACAACAATATCAATTGTGCAAGAACACTGCAACTCGGCTACATTGTGGTTTTTTGTTGTCGTTGACGAATGCAAGTTTCTCCAGAAAGTTAAAAGAGAAATAGTGAAGATAGAAGTTTCATTATACCCATCCTCACCTTCACCTCACCACATGCTTGTCATCAAAAATAACGGGAATCAGACAATTCGTGGATGTGAGCATACAGAAGTGGCGTCCTTAAAACATTAAGAACACTAATTTAATGTCTTGTGTAGACAATGATGGGAAATTTAGTGACAGACCAGACAAGACCCTGAGACAGGATTTGCATGCTTTTATTGTGTTGTTATCTCATTCTGTAACTGCAACTCAAGCAGTAATTAAATAAGTAGGCATCATCATCTAAGTACAGGAATGTTGCATCTCAAAGGGGGGGGGGTGGTTTTTGGATTACTTATTGGCATGCTAGGAGGGATATGCCTCGCATATCATTAATTGTATAGTGTAGCCTTGTCTTGGAGATCATACCCAAGACTTTTTTTGACAAATACTTTGAACTTTGAGTTGAAAAAGCGCTTCTTCTTCTTCTTCTGTGTGTGTGTGCGCTAACAATAGCCAAAACTGGCCATTCTACTGGCAATTGGCCAAGTATATCAAATTGATCAAAATCTGCATGAAAGTGATTGCCGGACTTCAATCAACAAAATATTAATTAAGTCTATGGTTCTTCAAAAATGTGTTTGCTAAAATGTTTTTATTGCACATAGTTATAGTGCATGAACATTATTAAACACATAAGTTAACCACTGTGGTTGGTCAAAGGAAATGAGCGGCTTTTATTTTCACCCTTGTTTGGTCGTTCAGGTCATTTGGAGTCAACGTGCTGATAAAAAACAGGAGGAAAAGTCCAACTGAAGTTTAATTGCTGTCGCGTCAGCACAGTTCAGAGGTGGATGTTGTTAAATGCAGAAAGAGAAAGAGAAAAGTCTGTGGCAGAAGAAAAACAATGCAACTAATCTCTCTTCTTCAAAGTGGTTTCTTTAAAGAGCCACACATAGATGGGTGTTATGTTTAAATCCATATCCCAGTCGTGCCCTTCCCCATCACAACATAGAGAACTAGGTAGCACTGATAGCATACACTAGAGTTTGGAGATAACCCCGGCCAAGACAAGGAAGAGGGGTGATAAGCAGAGGTGGCAGAGATAGATTGCAGAGAGACGTGGCAAGTAGGGTGGGGTGGGGGGGTTTGTTTGTTATCAGACCGCCGCAGCGAACCCTATCCGGTTATTTTGCCGATCAAACTCTGTGTAGTAGCGTGCGATGAAATTGGCTCCCAGGATCCAGATGGGCCCTGTAGGGGGGGGCACATCCAACCCTCTGAAGGTGACGGTGCACACGTCTCCCTCGAACTGTGTGTGCTGAAAGCACAACGTTTTCATTGGGAAACAAGCGATGATGCACGACAGCAGAAGAAAAGAACGTGTTTGTTTGTTATTTGACTGCAGTGGATGTGATTTCCAGCGTGCTCACCCATAAGATGTAATCCTCGTGACTGAGTTCGTACTCCTGGCCGCCCAGATGAAACCTCACTGTCGGTAAAGTCTTCACCAGTTCACAGTTCACTTTATACTGAAGAACAGACAGAAGTGGATTTCATTACATCTGTTTTGTTTTGTTTTTGCCAGAGTGTGTGCGTGTGCGTGCGACGGAAGGCAGACGAGTCACGCGCGTTGAACTCACGCCGCTTTCGTCCAGCTGGGCTCCGATTGTTCTCATCAGTGCCGACACGGAGGAGGCGGGGCCTGTTATGTAGGAGGAGCCTGTGTCAATCACTGCGGTGCAGCCCTCCACGCAGAACAAGATCTCGTCCCCCACAGAAACGCTGGAAGTAACAATAATGCGAGAGTTAAGTTCATACTGTGATAACACACGCACAGAGATCCAAGAACACATCCGCAACCGCGATGCAATGTTTAAAAAAAAGAGAATCACACCCTTTCATGGTAACCTCCCACTTCCCCATCTCTTCAGTGTCCACGTAGTTGAAGGTTCCAGTGTAATAGTTGGGGTCTGTGCCCCCCAGCACCAACTCTCCACCCGGGGAGTGTTTTGGGTCCCTGGAGACAACAATTTCCACCAATAAATCAATCAGTCACCACCAATCAATTAATCAAGCAGTGTTACTATTGCAACAACACATCATCAGTAGAGTAAAACTGACCTGTCTCATGCAGGTCTAATCCCAGCTCAGTCAGTCTGTCTCAATCCGTCTGTCTTTTTGTCCGTGTGTCTGTTGGTCCATCTATCTATCTGATAGCTTGCTGGTCAGTCCGTCTCTCTGCCCGCGCTCCATCCACACCCACCCACTCACCCACCCACCTGCTGTAGTAGACGGAGAACACCTCCTCCTTGAGGACATGCTGGGACATGATGCGGTCGAACACGGGGGTGATGCCATCGATGGCCGCGTTGGGGTAGCCCATCCCCAGGACGCCGTCGAACTTGGCGAAGATGAAGGGCATGGCCGACAGGGCGGTGGCCTCTGCGAACACCTGGACTACCGGGATGCCGCCGATCTGAGAGGGAAGAACTACAAGACGTCAGGAAGCGTTGTCCGGGCCAGATGGCACACATGGGACACGATGTTATGCGTTGTTGCTGTTGTTGTTGTCGTCGTTGTTAGGCTGTTCACATGACACACACGTGTGATGGCGTTTGTCTTTCAACTCACCACAACCACATCCTCACTCAGGAATCCTCTGACAGTGCCAGAGGCGTACTGGATGGAGAAGCCCGTTCCGTTGTCGATGTGAGTCCGAGATCTGGAGCCATCGTACCTATTGTGCGTAACTGACAGTGATTCAAAATGGAGTGAGTATCGCCAAAGGCATGACAAGCATGTATTATTTCCTGTAAACAACGCACGTCAGACACGTTTTGGTACTTGTGTGTTTGTGTGAGTATGTGTTTGTGCATGCGTGCGTGCCTCTGTGTTTATGTGCGTGTGTATGTGTGTGTGTGTTACTTACAACAGGCAGTGGAGAAGGGAGAACAGCTCTGGGAGGGAACCCAGAGGTTGGCTGAGCCCGTGTCGAATACAACATTAAACATCTGTGCAGGAGAGCCGATGCTGATTTCCCCAAAGTACTGTGTCTGGTAGGAATGAAGTAACAATACACCGATAAAGCCATCTCAGCTATACAGTTTAAACCACACGATTACCTGGCGATAAGGCTGCATCCAATTTCACTTCACCAATGCATTTCTCTTTGGATACATGGTTTAACATAAGCATATATAAGCCAATGCTTCAGCAAT
>OMKP01033581.1:0-22907 GCA_900302375.1 Bathygadus melanobranchus
AAATCCACGGTTAATCCAGGGCAGGGGCGTTTTTGGCACATGAAACCATTGGGGGGCTGAGCCCAAAGGTAAGTAGGGGGGGGTCCGGGAGGATCCTCCATTTTTTGCAGACTTACACGAAGGTCACAGTGACAATATGTAATGATTCTCCCCATATGTGTTGCATTTACTTTTACATTTAGAGCTTTGAGCAGACGCTTTTGTCCAAAGCGACTTACAATAAGTACATTTGTCGAAAGAGTGAAACAACAATATATCGCTGACGGTACAGTAAGATTTGAATAGAACAAGTTTCAAGCACTCCTGATTGTTAGGTTAATAGAACAAGTTTCAAGCACTCCTGATTGTTAGGTTAATAGAACAAGTTTCAAGCTCATAATTGCTAAGCTGACCCCTTGCTGGTAAAACAGCAAGATAGCCAGGATAAGATGCTACGCAATGCTAAGTGCTGGGACGTATGAACAGGATGCTGTGATGTGTTAGTACCGTGACTTTGTCTTCTTAACTCTCCTCTCACATCCTCTTTTCTTTCTTCCTTTTCCTCTCTCCTTCCTCTGTCTTCTGCTCTTCTCCTCTATTGTTAATGTAATATTGTTAAAAACTAGGTAGCCCATAATTATTTTTTTCTGCTTCCACAAGATTGATCCATGACAGTTTATGAGTTTACAAGCTAGAACCACACACACACACACACACACACACACACACACACACACACACACACACACACACATACACACACACAGGATTATGCCTATTGTCAGTGGGTTTTTTTATGGCTCTGTATGTAACTTTAATGTTCTTGTTATTATAGCGGGGCTGGATAAAAATGATTTAGCCCCAGAAGCCCGGGTCTATCCAGGTTTCTCAACGGGGGCGGTACCACCCCCCGGTGGGCGTTCCCGGGATGGAGGGGGGGAGAAGGGGCATTTGTTGTAGAATTCTGAATGTCATAACATTCTGGTATTTATCACATTACACGCAGGGAATATTCTCTGTTGAGCTGAAAGGGCGACGCAGCAAAGGCCAGGTTTGGATGAACATCGGATTGGATAAACATATTTCTAGCTTCTTATTGGCTGTTCTAGCTTGTCAGCCTTCCCATAGCATTAGTTCCATCCCAGAGTTTTCGGGAGTCGATCTAACAATTGGATTTAGGTGAGTTATTCTCATTTTGTTGAAAACAGGTCGGTTGGCTACAACCTTTCATTGCAGAGAAAGCTCCCTTTCTGCATCATTTCTCTACAGCAAACTATCGACAGCTAGACCAATATCAAACAATAAAGTTAGATTTTAATAAACCTCCCATTTCTACAGAAATACAGAAGAATGCAGACAGTACAGCTTGGATTATTTACAGTTTTGAGTTTATTCCTTCTCTATCCAACCCACAGCTAGCTGTCTCCATTCAAAATGGGTGGGAGGCGATGTACTGCCAAAGTTAACCCTGAGAGGACGCTGGTGGAACACTTGAGAACCCCTGCTGATTTAAAAGTGGACCAAAGATGTCGAAATCTGTGTTGTCAGGCAGGGTTGATGTGTGGACGAACTTGAGATTTAGTGGCATGATTCACACAAATCACTGGTACAGCAAAACATCGTCATGCTAGCGTTTTGGCTGCAATTAAATCAATTGCACAAAAACTGTCCTGAAAGATTATGTCCAGATTGAACAAAGTTAAATGTATGTTCTTCTCTACAAGTAGTATACGGAGAATTGTAGACTTTTCTAAATGTAGGCTACATATCTAGAGCTCTATATTTAAATAGTAAATGGATTGCATTTATATCGCGCTTTTATCCAAAGCATTTTACCTCACATTCACCCATTCATACACCGACGGCGGTGTCAGCTCATCAGGAGCAGTTGGTGTTAGGTGTCTTTCTCAGGGACACCTCGACACTTAGCTAGGCGGAGCCGGTGATCGAACCAGGAACCTTCCGGTTGCCAGCCACCTGAGCTACTGCCGCTTTTGAACATATGAGACGAGCGCAAGTCTTCTATTGTGACGATGACAAGCGACGACGAGTCCTACACTGTAAATCGATCAGCTAATGTATACGTTTGAAATGTATTTATCGTTAGCAAATGATAGACGTCTTTCAATGTTAGCTAGATGCATCACTGGGAATGTTTATGGTCGCACATATATATTCTAATGTTAGTGGTATGTTTAGCTAGTAACTATATACACATATATAGATATTTTTAGGTCGGTATATATAGTATCTATTACAATCTCAGTTATCCAGTTTGTTTATTTGAGTCCATGGCTGCAGCACACTGTGCTTAAGTGCCAATACGTTTCATATCTGGCAACCCTGGGTACTCTGAGAATAGTGAACCACACAGACCAAACAAAAAACAGACGTTCTGGCCCGCATGGACATTTCGGAGAACATACTGGCTGTAGCATTGTTGTTGGAGAAGCCAGTATTTAGACTTAGCATGTTCATTTATCTCTGATGGCATATCATGGTCATTTTATGATTTAGTACAGTCAATTTGTTACACATAGCACCTTTAATGTATACTTTTATTTTCAACATATTTCCAAATTCCCTTAAATTTACATTGAGGCCACCCTCAGTTTTTTATTTTATTGGGGAAGGGTCACTGATTGTTTATGGAAGGTTGCGGTTGTTAACAAAGGGATTAAGGTGTTTTTATTTTCCAAAGGCATCCATGGAGGCAGGAACAGGGCAACATTGAACACACCACACAATTATGCATCAAATCTCGTGATTTCTTTTCCTTCTCTAAAGATATCTATGTGACCTGTGTTTAGCAGGGAGGCCAGAGTGTAAGAGCACCATTTCTTTCCATGTCGTTCTGTTTTTTTAAGGGCCTGGGATATGGCGGCTGCCTAAGGCTATACTTTAGATGTAGCCTGTAGAGGGGAGTGCAGAAGGCTTTAAATGAGTGTCTCAACCTGTAGGTCTTTTCATGTTCAACCAGGCCCAATTTATGCCGCACGTTAGCCCACTGGGGTTGCTAGATTACTGTCAAACTGTTTGATTTGTTGGTGGGTTTGGGGTTGAGGTCTGTTGAGGTGAAAGTTGGGTGATATATAATACTGAGGTATATCGATTTCTATTCGTTTGCACGCAAACAAGAAATAATAAAAAAAAGATGTTGGCTTTAGAGGGATGAATTTGGGGCGAGTGCTTGGCTAGGTATTATGGAGTGTGTGGTTTGTATGATGCTAACGCTATCGTCAATTTCCATGTACGCTCTGTTTCACATTCAATAAGCTATGTATCTTTTATTGTGGGCTGAAATGTAAACGTGTTTTGGACCGGTGTTAGTCTACATCGCCACTTCTGGCTGTCCAGAACCAAATGACCCCATACTACGTATTGCAGTTGTCTCCGTCCATCGAGTCATTCCGTGACTACCGACCAGTATGCTCTGAAACGGTAAGAGTGCGCCCCCTTGAGGCCAATTAAGGCAGTGTCTCAAACTGCCTCATCTCCGAATTATGTTCTAAAAGTGGGACTGCGAGACATTATATCCTGCTTTGAATATATGTTCAACTTAAGGCTGTAGATAGTTCACAAAGTACTTTATAAATTGAGTGCTACAGTTTAACCTTCAATCATACATGAAAACTGAGCTCTGAATTATTGTATTATACTGATGATGTCTGGTAATGAATGATAATTATGATGAATTTTTTTTGTCCATGATAGCTAATATTCATCACGTCTAAACCCCATGTACACCCCCAAGAGAGAGTGCAACGAGGTAATAAAACGTGGAGAGAAATACGGATGATTAATTGGAGTTGAACATTGCTAATTGGTGTTGCGATACGTAAATATTTTCTTTCGGTGGTGGGTGTAATTAACCTTTTTGAACGACTGTGAGCATCCATTTTATTGACATAACGCACGATACAGGAGAATCTGGAAATTCAACCTAATGGATCTTATTATCCGTGTCCTCTTGTCCAAGGTGAGTTAATCAAAGCTGACTTCATTTGCTTAGCTCCCCTCCTCCCTCTCTCCCATCTCTCTCTCTCTCTCCAATTTCTTTCTCCCCCCCTCCTCTCTCTCTCTCCCATCTCTCTCGCCCATCTTTCTTTCTCTCGCTGTATCAATTCAATTATCAATTCAAGGGGGCTTTATTGGCATGGGAAACATACGGTTACATTGCCAAATCAAGTGTGAAATAAAATGTACGAATGGGCATACAATTAAGGATATACTAGAACAACGAAATGTGTAAACATGGCTGTGTAACATTGCAACACTGCAATCAAATATCTAAATAAGATATGTATAAAGTATGTATATATATATAAAGAAGATAAGATAAGTAAAGATACATGTGACATTGCAATCAAAAGTGAAAAATGTGCCATTGCAGTTCAAAAATATAAATACAAATGAGAACTATGTATGTGTTCTGTTTGTGTGTACAGCGTGTCTATGCACAGAGATCAGCACGCTGCAGACAGTGCAGGAATACACAGATGATTGACAGACTGTGCGGTGCTTGTATTCCATTGGACGTCCTCTTCCTGTCACAACAGCTCACAAATCTCACTGCTGTGTTGTGCACATCGCTGCACTTCACCCAGCAGACATGGAGGTTTTTTTGTTATTAGTCTAGTTTTCTAAATCTTCTGGGGTGTTTGTAATCTTGGGAAGATGTCTCTGAGGTACAGTTGGCAGGTAGTTTAAAAGTGCAGCTGGGTTTCCACATCATTTTGTGTGCAGTGGGTGCACAGTCTTCTCTCGGGAGCCAGGTCTGCCTGTGGCGGTCCTCTCTTGATGGTGAGGCTGTGCTGAGGCTGAGTCTGTACATAGTCAAGGATTTCCTTAGTTTTGGATCAGTCACAGTGCTCAGGTGTTCTGCCACCATTCTCTGTTTAGGGCCAAATAGCATTGCAATTTGCGTTGGTTTTTGATTGATTCTTTCCAATGTGTCAGATAGTTTTCTTTTTGTGTTCTTATGATTTGGGTTAATCTAAAGAGGTTTCTATCTGGTGGCTCTGCTTGTGTTTGTGAACAGGAACCACCTGGCTGACGGGGGCATCTCTCTAGAGTCTCTCTGTAGGTGAGTGCTTTGTTATGGAGCTTGTCAGGGTCCTCTCTCTCACGTTCTCTCACTCTTTCACCTGTCACCCTCTCTCTCCCCTTCCCTCTATCTCTTTGTTTCTCGCATTTCTCTGTCTTTCTCTCTCTCTCTCTCTCTCTCTCTCCCATCTCTCTCTCTCTTTCCTTCTTCTCTCTTTCTCTCCTGTGTGTGTGTGTGTGTCTCTCTGTGTGTCTCTCTCTGTCTCTGTGTCTGTCTCTCCCTCTCTCTGTCACACCAAGGCTGCCGGAGATGCATTTGTCCTGTTGATTAATGATGAGAGGCGTACCCTCCACTACAGCGCTGAAAGGAAAAGATCAAACAAATAGCATCATGGTCAGCTCTCAACACAGGTTTGTGCTGCTCACGCCTGCTCCTTATTTTTCCCACTTGTTTACACATAGTTTCTGAATCTTTGGCTCATTTTCTCAAAAATCCAAACACAAAACCACAAACTGCTAAACAACGCTCCTGCAAAAGCAAACGTCTGCATTCAAAACTGTTTGTGTTTCCAAAATGTTTTTTAGCATTGAAATGACACACACACATGCCATCATATGAATAGATCCTCCTACCAACCAACCACTAATACCCTCAACACAAAACACTACCATGAATATCTAATCAGTAGGTTTATTCCTTTTGCATTTTCAATGTTACACTGTAAATGCAAAAGATTGTTACAGTAATGTATATGTATATAACAGTAGTTTTGTTGCAGTATTTTGGAACACTTGTGTTTTGTATGTGAAACTTTGTATGTAAAACAGTAATACCCAACAGGAGAAAACCAGGAAAAACCAAGTAAGATAAAGGTTTTTTAAAATAAATAAGTCTCTTGGGTTTAGGAATGGGGAACATGGTGGGAGCTATGGAACAATGCATTGTGGGTGGTCAGCGAACCGATAGCAGCCAGGTGGAAACCCACGTTGTCCCAGGTGACAACATACATGCTCCGGTCCGCCCCCTCTGCTCGGCTGGAACGAAGACGCCGTGTCGCGTGTCCAGGAATGTGAGGGGAAGGGTGGTGTTGTAAAGGCCAAGGTCGGTGTGGTGATGGAGGATGCCGCGGTGGCTAACGGCTGCGTGTACATACGTGGTGAGATTCCCTCCACGCTGTCCGGGGACAGTCTTTTGGCTAGGTTAATCGCTTTGGATAAAAGCGTCTGCCAAATGCTCTAAATGTAATGTAAATGAAATGTACATGTAAATGGCTAAAGCCAGCCTCATCAGCTCCAAGTCTCTGAAACAGACAACAAGACGATATGAGAAATAGGCTGAGAGCAGTCAATATGGTGAAGCACAATACACTGGATTACAGTACTGGAATGTGTCTACACAGTGCTGATATGGCAGTAAATGCAGAATAGTACTTACTTGCACATATTCATTGCGCTGTTCTTTATCCCTAAAATCAGAGTTTTGCTCAAATGGCACCCTGTAGACCTGTTTCATCCAGATTCGCTGGCGCTGTAATACACGGTCCAAAGTAGAGCAGCCCACCTGGTGAATGTTATTGTATATTGTGTGTTGTTGTGTGTGTCTTATAATGGTATTGTTCGTTCACAACAGCGGTCTCCGGTTCTGGTGTGAACGGCTGGTGTCTTCCATTGACCTCCATTTTCCTCCAAAACATGAGAGCTCATCTGTGGCCTGTTTACTGTACTGTGCTGAAGCTCTGGGGCCATATTCACAAAACATCTTAAGGCTAAAAGCTGTCCCAAGTTGCTGATAAAGGAAAAACATTACAAATAATGGGCATGTCACTCCTACATTTTTGGTCTAAGCTCCTAAATTCTAAAATAGCTGCTACCAGCAATCCGCCTCATAATCATGTCAAGATTTTAGAAGCATTTAATGATAGTTGGCTTTTAAAAGGTAAATCACCAACAAACAGAAACAACCCGAAATCACCAGAGATCAAGATTGTGACAACTCTACACTAGAGGGAGACAGGGAAAATGCAGCACAGAACTAGGTATGTCTCAGTCATCTGTCAGTAGAATATTACATCAAACAATACATGCCCTCTCCAGACCCCACACCCCGACAATTCATTCGGTTTCCTCTTGATGTTCACCAACTACAACGAAACAAAGCCCACTTCATGGCCATACCTGGATGACCCGGTGTCTGAATTATTACAAAATCACAAGATGAACACGCATTTGTCAACAGAAAAAAACATTGAAGCAACCATGCCCTTTCTCTTAGCTTAGAGTTCTCTCTAAGCTTCGTAAAGGTTGGTCTCAGCAGCTTTGTGAATAGGTTTTAAGAGGAAACTCGCTAGCTAGAAACTTTTACTGCTATTTGGGAGAACTCTTAGTGCTAAAATGAAATGTGTTGTGAATACGACGCATGATTTTTAAGTGAACAATTAAGCAACTAGTGTTGACACGTGACGAGTGGGTATGGCCAATTGGTAACTGAAGCTTGGCATTGTGATAGGCGTTGCTTTCCAAAGCAACACAAGAGATTTTAAGTTTGAATGTTAATTTAATTTAGAGAACTGTGTGAAATGCTTTGCAAAAAGTGTGATGTAGAATAGAATTGATAACTGAGTGTAAATCAGAAAGCGCTAGCTCTGCAACTTAACTGAGCTAGCTAACCCTGTGAAAAAGTGGGGGAAGTGCAGCTCCGGTGTTAACGTAACGTACATGTATAAAATACAGGTTGACTGACGTTCGATATGTGTACATTGGTGGAAACTACTATCACTTTTGCACCAATGTGTGCAAAAAGCGCCTACAAAAAGAGTACACAAGTACACATTTGGACTGTGAATGATAAGTATAGCCTAGCATAGCATAGCATATATTTGTATTCAATTTGGCTAGTTTTTTGGTATTTCTTGCATCCCTAATGATAACTACCAACAACCGTTGCACAGTGCAATAGTAAACAGCGCTAAAGGGGGGCGCTGCTTTTAAATGTCCTCGACTCAAGACAAGTGCGTCGTCAGCTAAAGACACACCTTCAAGTGGGTATCCCTGTGGTAATGGAGATGCAAACCCAGTCGAGCCAAGCCAGCCATGTGTATGGAAAAGTGCCAGTAGTGTAGGTTGGAAGGGAGAGCGAGGCCTGACATTGACAGTGGGGGGCTGCCAGCAGTGGATGCCAGTTTGATTGAGAGGAATAAAGAGAGTGGGTGAGTTTGCAAGTGAGCAGAAGGATACAGATACAGATATATGTGGGTAGTTCATATTATTCATATGTAAGGATTTATTCAGATGGATCAAAGGATCCTGCCAGTGGGAGGGTGGAAACAGGAGTCTATATTCAAGATTTTCATATTTGTTTGTAGTCTAGAGTAACAGGTTTATAAAACAATGTTTAGGTTTCTCAAGTGCACAGGGTTATGGAGGAGAATTTAAATAGGTAGGACGTGACCTGCCTCACACTCCTGCACAGTAGGTGACGGCTTTTCAGGTGGATGGTCATCCTCCACCAAAAATGAATAAATGAAGAAGTGTTTAAAGGGCCCCTATTTTACCACCAAGTGTGATTAGCCATTACAAGCTTCCAAATTGTCACGTGACTGAAATTTACATAATGGGATCACAAGTGGGAGTGTCCACCCAGATGTATGATGGATAGATAAGCCTACCAGTTGGTACAGTCCAATGGGTAGGCCGGTAGACGGATCTATCCATCATATATCTGGGTGGAAACGCCCACTGGTGATGTCGCTATGTCACAAGGACAATTTTAGTCACATGACAGTTTAGAAACGGCTTGTAATCGCTAATCACACTCACACCTGGCGGTATAATAGGGGCCCTTTAACAAACTTTATATCAAACACGGAATTCTGTTATCTTGCCCACAGCGCCCTCTAGTGTGACAAATGTAATAAAGTCAATTAAATGTATTTAATAAACGCTGTGCGAGCAAATGGCAAGAGTCTGAACATAGCTCACACATCTGTGTTGTGCAGGGCATGGGAAAGAATTGATAGCAGCTGTTTGTTGTCAGTTTTGTTTGGAGCACTCATTTACATTTACATGTATGGCATTTGGCAGACGCTTTTATCCAAAGCGACTTACAATAAGTCCATTTGTCGAAAGAGTGAAACAACAATATATCGCTTACAGTACAGTAAGATTTGAATAGAACAAGTTTCAAGCACTCACATAACTGCTAGGTTGATCCCTGGCTGTAAAACAGCAAGGTAGCCAGGATACGATGTTAGGGATCCAGTAGGGGATGGGATTCAAGCCCTGTTCGAGTAAGTGGGAGTCACCTGTTCATTCAGAGTCCAGGTGAACTCTGAACAGGTGAGTCTTGAGTCTCTTGCGGAAGCTGATGAGCGACTGCTGTCCTGACATCGGTTGGGAGCTCGTTCACCACTTGCTCTTAGTTACCAATCCCAAGATGGCCGACATAGGAGCGTGGGACATTATAGGTAATTTGTTTGAGCTACATACCTATAATACTACTCTTTGTAGGATCCTGTATGCTGGTGTGTCCCGGCACTTGAAATAATACTTAGCTTGCGTAGCATCTTATCCTGGCTACCTGCTGTTGTACAGTAAGGAGTCAACCTACCAATTGTAAGCTTGTAACTTGTTCTATTGACCTGGCAATCAGGAATGCTTGTAACTTGTTCTATTGTAATTGTACTGTACCATCAGCGATATATTGTTGTCTCCCTCTTTCGACAAATGTACTTTTTGTCAAGTCCCTTTGGATACAAGCGTCTGCCAAATGCCCTAAATGTAAATGTAATACTATAAGCTACTATACTATGGTGTGCTGTATATCATCTGACATCACTGTCATACTGACTTACTACGAGCATTTAAGAATAACTTGGAGTGAATATAGTGCATTCAGACACAGACAGGGATTGTGAACCTCGCTCCATGATGCTTGCAGTTAAGCCGTGTAGGTTTGTATTGGGGTTTGGGTTGGGCCACCCCCAAGCCAGAAACTATCCTGCTCATGGTACCACATTTAACCACATTTTCAAACGATATGTAGTTCATGCACATTTATAATAATATCAATTTATTCTGGGCAAGAAATAATGTATAACCAATGAAACCAATGGAATGTGTGCTTTCACATATACAAGCTTCATGAACACAATTCAGAGAGCCAGTCCCTGATCTGCAGCTACTCAGGAATATATTTATATAAGACTGCTTTGTGTATGTTTGAGGTCCTTGGGATTTAGGATTGCAGTCCCATGCTGAGGAGATGTTTCGTCTCTCCTTGAAGGCACGAACTCTACTTGATGTGATGTCTCCGACAACAGCAGGAGGAAGTAGTTACACCATAACACAAAGCCATACTCCCAGCATGATAAACGTGAGACAGAACAATGTCAAGTTAATGGCACTGAAAGCCAGAGGTCCCTTCAAGGTCCCTGATCGTACCTTGTGCATTATCCTACCCACTTTCTTTCTTCTTGTTTTTCTTGTGAGCAAAATATGTCCACCAAGGTGAGGGGCCTCTGATATGGGCAGAATTACATTGTTATTCACCTAGTGGCCATCTTGTCTCTAAACCAGAGAGAGAGAGAGAGATCCACCCTCCATCATTGTATGGGTATCTCATCTCTCGGCCTGTGAGGAACAGTTAGGTCAGGAAGACATAGCTTTGAACTCCACCTCTGGCCCACCTGCTGGGACATAGCGGGGGTCCCTGGGGTTCTCTCGTGCCAACACCATCACCCCATTCAGGCTGGCTATACTAACCAACATTTCTACGAGGATAAAGTTATGTTCTTTTTTCTTTTGGGTATCTGCCCTCAAGGCATTTAGCAATTTATATTTTCTATGTGTACTTTTGGATGAATTATGCACATTCTGTCCATCTCTGTGATAAATGAATCTGTATTCAAGGGAGCCATGCTGTACTCCCCCAGCACACACACACGCATACATGCACACGCCTGCAAATCTTTATCAGTGACCATGATGATTTCTTTTTTTAACCTTAACATTTGAACAAATGATCACCTGTACCAACGAGTGATGTCACCTAACGAGTGACATCACCTAACGAGTGACACCACCTGTACCTAAGAGTGACATAAACTGTAACATCACCTAACGGGGGACATCGCCTAACGAGATCGCCTAACGAGATCGCCTAACGAATGACATCACCTAACAAGTGACACCACCTATCTAATGACATAACGTGTGACATCTCCTTACAGAACAACTAACTGACACTAACTAATCGACTCCATTATAGTGTTGCATGGTTCCTACAATTCCTTTTCACAGGAGAAAAGCACAGGTGTAGCTCATAACATTAATTCAAGTAAACATTGACCATGCTGGTGCTGTGACAGACATAAATAAAAACGACCTAATGTTAAAATGACAGGAACAGGAAGTAACTTTACCCTGCTATTGACAATCTGTGAAAAGGGTCCATTGAAGCTCTATCTGAAGGAAAAGAATGTTTGCAGTGATAAAATCTCAGGCTCAATGGTTTTCTACTGCAAGGTAACGCAGACTGGATGTGCCACAGCACGTATGTGGACTCACACCAGTCTGATGTTGGTAGGCTGCAGTGCAGTGAGTTCTAATCATGTTTTTATGATCTAAGTTCGGCAAATAAATAATGCAAACAACGGCCCTCGCCACTGGAGATTTGTTTAATCATAATCACAATGTGCGACTACTAGGCGTGGATATTGTAGCATCCCGGAATGTGCTAGATTGTTCCAGCATGCTCTAGGGCATGCATTCGTTAAAGATTGTTTAATGTCTGTTGAATGCTACTCAAAACTATTGTTTTATTTGTTCTTATTGTTTTGGTGTGATAATCATGTTGTCGACGGACGCTCTGTTGTTGGAGCGATATCGCTGTGTCAAGGAATAAATAATCCCCCCTTGTTCGAAAGCCACTCTTCCAGTCTCCCTTTTACTCAAACCCCTAAAATCATTACGACATTCGATTTGAAATGATTATTTAAAATGCATTGTGATGACTGATATGAACGTGTCTATTTAATGGATGATGAAATTAACTACGGCAGATGCTTCTAGGCTACCATCTATTTCTGCACATGCCATTCAGCTAATTAAAAACATGCCTGAATTGTTTTTGCTTCTGTAGTGTTGTAACTTCTGCTGTCAGAAGTTCATCGTCATTTGATTAACTTTTGCAGTTAACTACTACCCACATAATTAGCTGTGACAGGTCCTTCCGGAACAAGGTCCTTTGTATATAGATTAAAAACCTCCCACATCTATTTTTGCAGATAATCAGGCCTAGTCCACAAGTACACAGATATATTATTTATTTAAAACAAATGTTTCCTCCTTCGTTCTTAAAATAAATCCTGTTCACACAAGCATCAGGGGCCTATA
This sequence comes from Bathygadus melanobranchus, assembly GCA_900302375.1. Taxonomy (NCBI): domain Eukaryota; kingdom Metazoa; phylum Chordata; class Actinopteri; order Gadiformes; family Macrouridae; genus Bathygadus; species Bathygadus melanobranchus. The sequence continues at coordinate 12,418 of OMKP01033581.1, forward strand.
CTATGAAGCGAGTTCAACAGGATCTCTTTTCGTTAGCTGGCTTCACAAAACCTAATAAACGCGATCATCCATAAGCAGAGTGACGGAGGTGGTTATCAACCTGGTTATCAACCCAGGTTTTCCCAATCTACCTATTGAGCACATTCATGTAAAAGGGGTGATGTTTGCAACATATGACCAATCACAAACATGGACAAATCTACCAAAGACACATATTTTGCACAAGATAGGCAAACTATAATATTAAACAAATATGAAGAATTTTAAATATAATATAAAAGCAACACTGTTGCTGCTGCCAAATGCAGGAAGGAAAGCTGGCACAAAATGCAGGCTGTGTGAATGTGTAATTAAGTTAAAAGGCTTATCAATACATAAATCTGACTCTTATAATTACAATTGTGTATTCCATTAAATGTATGTGTTGCTTAAATGTATTCTTATGGCGTGTATGACAATGTCAGCCTAATTCTTTCAGCAGCAATCCCGGCAGTGATAAACGGTTTTAGGATGAAATAAAAATAAAACTGCAGATACCCTCTCACTATTGGCGCACCAAGGTCCAACCGGATCTTCTCGGAATGGTGACGCTATTTTCCAAGATAATTGATTGGTCAGTAGGCGGTGCTTCGATAGTGTTGGTCGGTCATGGCGGTGTACCGGTGTACCGAGGTGAACCACCGCGGTGAAACAGAAACCCCGGGTTAACCTGAAATTACCTCGATAACGCCAAATGCTGCTTCGCAGTACAAGGCCTATCTGCTGGGATCCAGCGTCGCCTGTCGTGTTACAAAAACACCAGGTAACGCTTCACCTATTGAAATGTTCATTTTTAGTATGTTGAGAATTGTCATACACGCCATAAGAATACATTTAAGCAACACATACATTTAATGGAATACACAATTGTAATTATAAGAGTCAGATTTATGTATTGATAAGCCTTTTAACTATAAATATGCGTCTTTGGTAGATTTGAATAACGGAAGTAAATAACTTTTAAATAAAACAATAAAAAAATAACTGTAATAATAGGAAAGACAAAGTGTGTAGATAAAGGAGAACATAACCACCAACAATATACATTGGCATCATTTGATTTTGTTCTGAGATATAATATTTTGTTATTCTTATATATATGTACATATATATATATACATTAGTATAAATTGTGTGTGTGTGTGTATATATATATTGATGTTTTGTAAATAGTAAAACAAAAACAGTTAAATGCACAATAAACATTGCATAGTATTGAACATGCCTGAAGGAAATGCCAAAGATGGCACCAATTATTCCTTGTGTTGTAGCAGCCTCTAGTGGAAGTGTTGTGGAAGAGCAACCTTCACAAAAAGCCAATGAAAAGCGTTACTATGTTGTTTAACGCACACACGAGTGAATTGTGACACACACACACACACACACACACACACACACACTCACACACACACGAAATGGTACAACTATATTTGTGACAATAACACAATAACATTACAACATGACAATAACATTGTTGACATACTTAAACTTTGACATGCGCTGTGTATGTATCCACTGTTGTGAGCATGATGGTGAGAGAGGGCAGATGTCAATAGATTACAAATGGCAGCCAGACCACTGTTGGTAGAAATCCCTGTGGTCTAACCCGGTCTGTGTATTATGGCTGAGGCACAGTGGCTACAGTCAGTAGCCTAGAGCAGTATGGCACCGTTGCGAACACGATGTTCTGGAGTGAGAACCACAGATGTGTTTATACACTATGGTATGACCGCAGTGTTATACAACACATCATAAACACGACTGCACCTCCCTGTGTCCTTTCGAACATCCACCTTCAAAGCTACCAACCTAGAACACATATAATGCTAAATTAACCAAGAAGTAGCCGAGGCCTACTGTCGAATGGCCGACAGATTGAAAATGACAAAGCTTAAATAACAAAAGAAGTGCAAAAAACCCTACAAAAATATGCTACATGAATAGATTCAGTAAGAACGATATACATATAATCCATGGGCACAAACTATGGGCCGCATGCAGCTCTCTTGTCAGGCCTACACAGCAACCCAACAAGTAGGCAAAAGCATACCAGTGCCAGACCCCACGTCGGACTGTGCAGCGATCGGACGTAGCAATAAACCCTCTGGATCCTAACGGAGCACGGGCGCTCCCATTTGCCTACTTGTTGTTTTTGAAACGTTGCCAAAACTGTTTACACGTTGAGCTAGAAGCCATCGAAATATTCTACCAATCACCGAGGAGGATGCAAACAAAAATCGTGTGAGGAGGAGGAGGATAACCTTGGATAACTTTGGATGGGATTGGCCTGCAACAGGACGTGTGAGTATTAGCAATTTATTTTGATGGGTAATTGCAGGGAAATTAATGTTCCAACTTCACTGAATTCTAAGTAGTTTGTTAGCATATGTATGTGTGCGTCTACTTGTGTGTATGTGGGCGGCAGTAGACGCACACACTCACACACAGGGGAGGGGGGTGGGGGAAAAGGCAACCCTGAATGAAAACCTGAATGCCTCTGCCATGTGCATGCCTATAGTCACAGGAGAGCCAATCTGAGCAGAAGTAATACACATCCTATTAGCTTGCATTAATCTATGAGGTGTGTGCATTGTTGGCAAGGCTGACAGAAGCAGAAGTCTTTAGATACAGTATAATATGTATTTCATTTTATTTCAATTGCATTTCAGCACCACTAATGAAGTCACCCCCTGGATGCAGCAGGTCCAGTCCCGCCTGGCTCGGAATCCTCCCAGGGAAGACTTAAGTACACGCTGTGCATAAAAATGGCACCCCTTTATCTGCATGGAATGTCAGGTGTCACATTGTGTATTGTGGACAGAAACTGCCATGACACATACCAGAGCTAGTGGTATGTGTCATCTAAGTGGTATCATCTAAGTATAATGGAAGGAGTCTCTATGTACGTGTGTCTGTAATTCGATTTTCTTGACAACCGTTCATCCGATCGACTTCACACCTTGCCGGTTTATTGCTGACGACCCAAGGAAGTGCAGTGTCTAGTGTGAAGTTGTTGTGGACGAGTGTTTCACGATACAGCCACAAGCAATCGGCCCAAACGGTTCCAAGCAGAACATGCTGCAACACCGGCCGGTGTATCGCCGAGGACCCGAGGAAGTGCAGCGTCGAGTGTGAAGTTGTTCGGGTGAGCGGTTCTCAAGAAAGACGCAAGCAGCAGGATACCAGAGACCACGCAGTCGGTCCGTTTTGATCGGGGGGCTCGCTTCGAACGGGAACATGAATAGTAGATGAAAAACGACTGCTGGCCAGACCTCATGAAAGATACTGTAAACGACTAAAGGAGTCCTATCTGATCACCTAACTGCGGGTCATTTCTAACCCCTAATAGATATTTTCTATATCAAGAGATTTTTATTTCATTACTTTTGTATGTGTTTTTGATTTTTTTAAAAAGAAGAAGAAAATGTATGGCTGTGTTCTGTGTTTTTCTACATGTATTAACATATTTGTTTTGCATACATCCATACGTACGTACAGACATACATACAATTGTAGCGCCGGCAAAATCTGTGCGTAAATCTTCATCTGAATTTGTGCAATTTATTATTTTAAATGTTCGATCGAAATTCTATTGTTTAACGTAAACGATAGACCTTTCTTAGAAGGTCTTCTGTGACTGCTCACCATGTGGAACCGTCATTGCGATGGATTTAAGGGTCTGCAAACCTAAAGGCCAGGCTATTGATAAGGACACTTCCCTTTTTTTAGAATAAAATGCCATACTCAAACAAATACATTTACTGGTGACCACATTATGGTGAAAAATGTCTCAAGTTGTTTACTGCCTGCTCTGATGTTCTTCTAAGAGGCATGGGAATAGCCGGTTTCAACCCCTTATATGGGCAAAAAAAACATGTTAGGCACCCTAACCCCCCCCAAAACCATTCCCCCCAACCACAAAGACTGGATATGTTATGTGTCTTCTTGTTGTGCTCTTCCCCGGGAGTGGCCAAGTCTGTGTGCTCCATTTTTCTGCTTTCCAACCCATCTCCCCCTGGTCCGCTCAGAGTGCTACTTCTGTGCTAGTCTCTCTCATCTGTGTCCTTTACCTACCCCCGTCAAGCTGCACACGTGTGGAAATTGGCGGAAAGCCTGTCAGACTTAATAAAGCACCTTGGTGCCTCTGTTGTGTCTGTTTTATGTTGCACCTGGTTTACCAAATGATGTATAGTTGGGTGTTTTTTAACCCAGAAAAAAACCTCCACCAATTGCGGGGCAGATGCAGTCGGCCTTCGATAATCCTCTATAAAGTCAATGGTCGACAACTTATCTCCATGTTGCAGAGAAGACATCATTAATGTATAAAGGACATTCCAATAATTTTCACCAGCTCAGTTATTATTAAAACGTAGGCCTAGGAGAATCGAGGGGGAAATGTTGTACACTTTCTGGTTTGTAAAAGACGATTCTAGTTGAGTTTCTTTCACACTTAATTGGCGTCTCAGCGGTGCTTCGCAAACTCAACCCAAACGTTTTTAAAGGAAGGAATTAACAAATGCGCTCTTTGAAATGGATCCCCAATCGTTTCCAAAACCTCTCCAAGAGCATGTCTTTAGTGACTTCTGTTAAGCGCACGTTCCCTGGTAATTGATGAATGAGTAGTGCACTGAAGTAGCCGACTCCCCTCAGCCTGAGTCTAGTTTGTTCCGGAGGGCGCTAACACATTTCTAGATTACAGTTTCACCCAAGTGCCATCTACATATTTTTCTCTCTCCACATTTTGCCTCTAGCAATGGTAAAAGCATATCGCAGGAGAGATCCTTCCTGCTCTAATACAAAACAACCCGTAAGCCTCTCCAGTGTTCCCTGTCGCTCCACTGGGGTTGTAGTAGGCCTATAGTGCATGTATTAGGAAGGGATCAAGTGTGAAACTTGTGTAAATATAGCTCCAACTCTGGGGACGAGTTATGTCTGGGCTGTATAAACAATGGCGGGAATATCAACACCGCATTCCACTGTTTGGGGAAGCATTTGTGATGAATTATTAACGTAGCACAGCATGTCGTGACTATTCAAATCAAAAAGCTGTATGAGAAATGTTGTAGGCCTACGTTGTGCCATTCTATTGTATGGTTGTATTGTATGGTTTTATAATTTCTGAGTAGTTTAAACATTTTTCTATTTGAGGTTGTGATTGGCTACCTGGCTTTGCTTTTCTGGGTAAATTGGTGTTGCTTTGTAGTTTCTGGATAAAACAGAACTTTTGTTCTGAGGCTGTGTTAGAAAGGGTTTAGCTGAGGTGTTTAATTTTAGGTATATGGTTTTGGATGCTATAGTTCAAGTTAAGGACTTGCTGTGGTTAAGGGTCAGGGCAAAGATAGGATTATCAGTAATCCACACCGGCAGATAAATGTCACTCCTCCAAATTATTTACAGTAAACTGCAGTGACACCAGGGCACTGTTCTCTACTATTGTTCCCTCACTAAATGTCTGAGATGGGAATTTAAGGTACCTAAGCGTGTCCATAAAGCTCTTAATGGAATAGCACTTATTTTATATTTCAGAGTCCCTGTTGCCCCATGTCTCAAGAAGAGCCCTTAAGCCCTCTGCTGCTAGGTTTTTTAAACATTCCTGTGGTTCCCCATACGTAAAGGAAAAGGGCCCTTGGCCCTAAAGTTGTAAATACACCATCCAACAAAGATGCTACTCTATTGGTATTTTTAAAAAGAAATGGGGAAATGACCCATTTGCCATTCATTTGTATGTTATTTTCCATGTCTCTTGTGCCCCTCTGCACTCTATTGTTGTATTGTTATTGTATCATTATTTGATTTATCCTTTATGCACTGTTCAAGTTCAAGCTTTATTAAATCCCAGAGGGCAATGGTTCTGTAGTCCAAGTGCAACACAGTAACAAACAATGAACAATACAAGAGTTCAGAGCAGACGGTCCTAGACACGTCAGTGGGTCTTATTTGGTTCTGAGTTCTTCTATTTTTTCTCACATCTGCTCATTGTGTTACTGTGATCTTTGTTTCTTTTTTATTCAGAGATTACACGTATATACAGTATATTTCATTTTATTTCTGTGCTGAAATATTTGGTTAAAGCACTTTGAGCTCCAAGTCTGCCGAGATGGATCTTCACAAATTCAAGTATTAAGTGTATTAATCTGATAAAATGTGATTTTCTCTGACCATTGGATAGTATGCAACATGTTTTTATGTCCCTGTTAAACCATGTCGGCGTATTAAGACACTGACTTCCATTCGACTGAATTGTGGTCTACCGCTACTGCTATTAGTGTGCTACTCCTTGTTTTTTATGTGCTTGAATATTGTAGAGCCACTTCTGCTAGGGTGGGGGTGCTTCGAGGGAGAGATCTCAAATCACTTTTCCGACCATAATGGTTTCCTAAAGAGTGTCATTAAACACTTGAATGGCGAGTTCATCCATCTGTTATTACCAATTATTTAGACGAAAACTTTTGACCTCTTTAAAGTCGGACCTTATCTCCATTGAATTTCTGGCTTTCATCGGCCCATTTGAGGAAAGCATTTAAATAAATCAAGGTTATGTCAAAAAAGATAAGCTTCGGTAATACTTCAAAAGAAGTCTTTAACAAGTGCGTTAGCCTCCCCCCCAACCCCGTATTTTAAATCCTTAAAAGCAATGCTGAATTGAATAATAGATATTTGTTGGATTTTTTTGTGAGTCAGTTAACTCTCACGAAATTGAGAATTTCCCCACACCTTTAGCTTTCCAGAGAATGCGCTGCTCTATGAATATGCAACACCCCAATGCCCCAGACCCCCTAAACCACTCAACGCAAGACAGCCCAATAATTTGCATTTATTAGCATTTTAGAACAGGATAAGTTTGATCTATTTTCTGACAAACTATGCATTGTGTGTGTGAAGTGTGTGTGTTTTCGCATTCTTCGGTGAAGTGGAAGAGAGGCCAACAGAGTAGAGATAGAGGCAGAGAGACAAACACACTGGTTGATTGCAACAAATACAAATGTGACTTTCATCTTTAACTCTTCTTCAGCCAGGTTGGCTGAGCATCAGTTCTGCTGATCACCAACATCCAACAACACCTGGCATTTTCCCACAATGCACAGCTACACACGGTTCCACCATGAATCCTGGCTGGACTCTTGTTGAGCTTTACATTCTGCTCCTGCTGTTGATATCCAGTGCTGAAGGCGACGTCAGGGCCCTGAACAGACTGCAAATGGAGGGCAAACTCACAGGAGTCCAACTACAAACCTCTGGCATGATAGCGGTGTTGAGCGAATCATCCCACCCAGGGCTCAACAGAGGTTCCCTCCAAGATTGTGTTTTGGATTTGTAATATTAAACACTGGGCCCACTTTTTTATGTATCAGCCAAGAGAATCCCATGAGCCAATAGGTAGCCTACATACCTAACCAATGAAATGGCAATGCATCTATGAGCTTTATTCATCTAGGGTTAGGGTTGATCCTAACATGTACATAAAGGTCAATCTACGAAGGCCTTGTGCCTTGACCTTGTGCATCCTGAAGGTCTTGGCGACAATGACCCTGGTAGGGAGACAGACAGACAGACAGACAGTCAGAGGAGTAGTAGGAGCTGGCTAAGCAGACTTCGGACAGGGTCATTGTGAAGCGTATGCATATGGAGATACATTTATCTCTCTTTGTTTTAGAGGTTGTGGCAGCCCACTGGCGCAGTTTGTGTGTGTGTGTATGGGTGTGCATGCCTAAGTGTCAAACGCCCTGCCAAGATTCTCTGCCAAGGTTTACTGGCAGTTTAAGTGTTTGTCATTGGATCGCGAGCCCCGAGTTGCCTAAGTTGAACGGTTGCATCTGTTATGTCCTTGCATCTTTGCTTCAACCTCAATGACTACAAATTCACTTGACAAAAAAACAGTTTGATAAAAACAAGGACAGTTAGCAACACGTCACGTAGCGTATAGCTTTACAGCGTATGCGCTACATTTTCTTTCAGTTGGGATGAAAATGGTACAATGAAATCAGGTTTTATTATTTGACCTCATGGTGCTTTTTACAGAGACTCTGAATGTCACCGTTGCATTCTCTGCCAGGTTCAAACAGGATGGCTGACCTGTCCCATTTCTCTCCCGCTGTAATTTTCTGCTGAGTCAGCGCGAGGGTATGGTGGAGTCTCTCAAACTAGCGCCTTAGCATTAATTAGCGCGCTATGTAAATGATTTTCCTCTCTTGCCGACGGCGGGGTACTGCACTTCTGGTGTGTCGCGTCTTCTACCTTTGTGCTTTTGCGTCTTTGCATATATTACTAGTCTCACTGCTCCCTTTTTTGTTGCCACCGCAAGTCATGTGAAAATGATACGTAAATGATGGTCGCCACTAAAAAACACTGCTAAAAATACCGCTAAATCAGTCAGCCTGTATTTATACCCTCGCTCACGTCGTTTTCCTTCTCATTGCACACCTGCTGTCGGATTTAATCGTACCATCGTTCAGATTTTTTTTTTTTTACCGGAATCATTATTAGTGATGTGGAATATTTGGTGTGTTTTTGTTCTTCTTCTGCTCATTTTAAATGTGTCTTTTGTGGCAGTTCCCTGTATTTTGTGGGCACTTATTTTTGGGCTTTCCAGTCCTCATGGGCCTTATTCACCAAGCAGCCATCTTGGTTCCATCTCGGTTCAAACGCCAGCTCGTTTGATCTGAATGTGGAATTCTGCATTCAGTTTCCCTAGTTTAGAACCAAGATGGCCACCAGGCAGCGCTGGGCGATATGGAGACTATTGGTTCTTTCACAAAGTATTCACACAATGAATTTTTTGTTTATCATCAGTATGGATATAATGACTAAGTGGGTAAAGGCAAATAATAGAACAGCTAGAACAGTCTGGTAAGTTCAGGAAATGACATCACTTTATTGTAATGCAGCCTTTAAAACCAGGAAAAGACAACACTTATGCCATATCACGATATGACGATATCCAAAATCTAAGACGATATCTAGTCTCATATCACGATATCCATATAATGTCCATATATAGATAACTTGAACGATATCTTAACCTCGTCAAGATGTTTAGGTTCTTCCCTTTTGAGGAAGGAGGGATACCGTTTCTGTTGTGTTTCTGGGATATTTCTCAGCCAAATTCTTTGTCAGAAAACTCAGAGAACTACTTGTTCTCCTTGTCATCGTTGTTGTTGTTGTTATCCTATAATTATTCTTCTCGCTCAGGGCACTCTTAACTGACGTACACATCTCATTTGAATAATCCGACGACACTGCCCCATCTGCTTCCTCCAGACTCTCCCCTCCTATGGAAAGGGAGCGAGAACATAATTCAGAACAACTCTTTAAGGGTAGTAGTTTCAATTGTAAAGTCATTGTATTGTACAGTAATTGAATATCATTATGAAGGGATGGCCTGCTGTCATTGTAGTTTTCTGTACATTCCATCCTACCTTTGTGACCCTCGCATAACAGCCACCAAGAAGCCACGTGTCCACATCCATACTGAGGATAACTCCCACTTTACCTTCTGTGGGCAAGGCTGTAACATAATTGTACATGGAAATGCGTTATGAATGCCTTTACTCTGCTCGTTCACACTCTAGGATTCTGTGTGTGTGTGTGTGTGTGTGTGTGTGTGTGTGTAAATGCAGTATGAATGCAACAACTCATTCACACTAGAATTCAGAACTCATTCTGTGTGTCTGTATGTGTGTGTGTGTGTGTGTGTGTCAGTCAGTCGGTCTATCCTGCGGCAGTAGGGGTGTAACAAGGCTATTTTGCAGTATGGTACAATAAATACAATTAAATAGCTACTTTTCCTTTTTCCGGAAAAAGAAGAAATACAGTTATTGTTGACCTATATTATTTCCTTGCTTGTTTGTGTACTGCATTTCCTTTCAGAAAATAAATCACGCAATTTTTATTTCAAATTGCAGTGACACAGATACAAGCAGCGAGCATCTGTACGCGTCTGTAACCAGCCACATGTAAAAGCAGACGGCAAACAAAAACCGCTTGTTAGGAGATGTGAAGGCACTTTGAGGCGAGATGCTCACACCAGACTGCAAATGATGGGCCCGGTACACGGGGCAGATGGCTTATGTACAGGTGGCGCTTCCACTCAAAACATGAGAGCAAACATAGGAAAATTATCATCTGGAACACAGATGCCATTTGCTGAAATGAAAAAAACGGGAAATTATAAAATACACCCAAAAGCAGCACAACAAATTGCTGATAATTTCTGTCGTGCCCCACACACACACACACACACACACACACACATGCATACACACACACGCATACACACACACATGCATACACACACACACACACACACACACACACACATGCATACACACACACACACACACACACACATGCATACACACACACACATGCACACACACACGCACACACACACACACACACACACACACCAACACACACACACCCCTGCATGTTGTTTGGAAGTCAGATCAGTC